>JAMQCK010000224.1:0-36042 GCA_024196135.1 Pleurotus ostreatus/Saccharomyces cerevisiae fusant | reverse complement strand
CCGCCTGCGCACCATCCCAATTCTGCGGCCAGAATTACCGCGACTGCGGCAGGCTGGCGACCCTCGGACGGAGCTGCAGGGCGCACGTCCCATTTCGCGCTAGCGCCGAACTATCTGCTGGGCTGGTCAGTAGGCCTCCACTCATCAGGCTATCATACGGTCGTAAGCCGCCCGCACCTTCCCATCCTCCGAGCTCTTCGGTCGCGGGCTGACATACTCACTGCCTCGCGCGCTTCGCTATACAATCGCCCAACATGTTCAACATACCGACTACCGCAGTCCGACTGCGCACACGTTCGTCCGACTGGTTGGCGGGGCGATATAGCCTTGCAGCCGATGTACTTACGATCGCATTATATCTCGTCACATCCACCCATAGCCAATCCTCTTCGACACCCCTCCTTGGCCCAGTACGCAGATTGCGCGCACGTCCGCACTCTATCAGCCCTAGCTTCGCGCCCACAACTTCCCCTTCGCCATATCACCACCACAAAGTCACCTCTAATCCACTTCAAATGAGAGTTAGCCTGATTTGTGGCCCTTCAACGCCTCGTCCACAATCTCGCAGATCCCCAGTAACTCCTCCTCCCGGAACCGCCTCCCCGCAAGCTGCACGCACACCGGCGCGTAGCGGAACGTCTCCGGCGTATACATCCCATATACCTTGGCCTCCAACTCGCTCTTCGGAGTGTATTCTTGGTCCTTGGCGTCCAGCTCAGGGTCCACGTGCGTCACAGGGATTATCGCTGCCTATTCCTCGTGGTCAGACCCTTCTCACCACAAACCCTCAAGGCCTCACGGCCCTTCCAGTCGCAACCAAAAATACGTCTCGCCACTCACCGGCAAGTCCACGAAGTTGAAGAACGACGTGTAGCCCGTATACCTAGATAGCAGCGTCACGTAACCATCCGAGCAGCCCGCTGACAGCCCCCACGTACTCGAACTGGGCGTGCGGCGGCGCCGCGCTCGGCGCCGCAGGGCACAGTAGCGCATCGATGGGGCGGCCAGTCCCTGCGATCGTGCGCCCCCGTCAGCTATTGGGCGCGCGGAAGGGGAATACCGGGAGAGCTAGCTGACCTGTTAGCTCCTTAGTGGCGATCCATTTATCGAGTATCTTTTTGCGCTACGAGTCAAGGTGATAAGCAGGCGAGGAAGGGGAAAGGATGGGTTGTACGCACGAAAGCTTCCTTCTCGCGACTGAGCTGCCAGGCCTCCCAGACAGAGATACGTGGGTACGCTCTGTACGGTACACCTGGCCAAAGCGGCTGTGAGCAGCATCAGGATAAAGTCCCGAAGCCCGTGAAGTCGCAGAGAAAGCCCTACCTCTCCAGCCTCGCTCATGATTCGATCGAAGTCTTCCCCATAATCAGAATTGAAGATACGAGAAAGCGTATCGTACGCGTAGCCATGTTGATATGGCTCCCACTTGATGACTGAGGTACAATCAGTGAGGCGCGTCTACATGTCGGATATCAACTAGGAGGATATATACCATTGTGACCCGCCTTCCTCAGCGCATCGACAGTCATCTGGATAGCTCGCCTCACCGGCGGGTGCGGCATCACGACCTCATCGTTGTCGTAGTACGCAAAGCAGAGCTTGGTGCTGCGACCGCCGATGCGCTGTAGCTGGTGCAATCTACATATTAGTGAGTACGAGGATGCATATGCATAGAACGATGTGCACGACTCACTCTTCGCGCCACGGCATCTCCACTACCTTTGGATCGACGTCCGAAGGCTAGATAATGTTGGTTAGTGCGATGCGCGCCACATCTGATTGAAGCCACTCACATTACCGCTCGTCACCGCCTTAACGAACTCGACAAGACCTGACAAGGAGCGACTCATGGGTCCCAAAGAGCTAACATGATATGTCAAAGTCTCCTGAGCGGCTCGCAAGACAGACCCCTACCTCTCGACGGCCTCTGCGTGAAAGAACTGAGCTCAGACTTCGAGGGACAGGCATGAGCTAGACACTCACCTTGGCCAAGATAGGTGTTCGACGCGCCATAGTAGGGCAGACGACGCATGGTAGGCCGCACGCCGTATAGGCCACAGAACGCGGACGGGATACGGATAGAACCTCCGATCTGCAAGAGCATCAACATCCACTGCAATGAAAGAATGGCAAGCCATACGTCTGTCCCTACACCCAACGGGCTTGAGGCGAACATCAGCTACCTGACTGTAGATGCTGTCGCCGGATAACAATCACCTTCCCTTCAGCGCAATCAATGCGCCTTCCCCTCCACTACTCCCACCCGCTGCCAAATTGCGGTTGTGGGGGTTCGTCGTCAACCCAAACACCCAGTTGTCAGTCTCGCCGCGCATCAGCGTCTGCGGGACGTTCGTGCGCACGTATGGAATTGCGCCAGCGCTCTTCAAGACCGTGACCAAGGCAGCATCTTCCTCGGAGATACGCCCGAGCCAGCTGGCGATGCCCATGGTGCACTCCTTGCCGGCGACGTCGAATCTGATCAAGCAAGTCAGCGAAGGGACAATGTATGCGCACGTTAACTTCGCGTACTGGTCCTTGAGCGAGATAGGCAAGCCATGTAGCGGGCCTACAGGTCCTTGCTTCGCGAATATATCGTCAAGCTCTCTCGCGCGCTTCAGGGCATCCTCAACCCAAATCTCCGTCAGGCAGTTCGTCTTGCGAAATGCGCTCAATCTTCCGACTCGCTGTGAAGGTCATGAAGAGCTCACCAGCTGATGCGCAACAATCGCACGCTTGCAGAATGCATTCGTCACGTCTACCGCCGACCAGATGCCGGTGTGCAAGTTCTTCAAGATAACAGAGACGTCGTCCGTCTCGGTGATCTCGAGCTCTTGCTCGTTGAGCAAGCCGCACGTCCGAGGAAAGTCAATGACGTTTTGCTGGTCTGCAGGAGGGAGGTTCTCGAGCAACCATTCCTTGCAAGGTATGGACGCTGCCTGACGCTTTCGTTTGTTGAAGATCTTTCCTATCGTAAGGTCAGCGCGGCGATTTGAGTGTGTGTATGCGGGGATTGGTACTCACTCTCTAACTCGACGAGCTTACGACGCTGATCCTCACTCTCTATCGGGACTGGGGTAAAGATGCGCAGAGGGTGATCGGCGTCCGTCATGAGGGATGGAGAAGCGATTGATATCTCAAGCTGGACAGCTGTCGGACGTGGCTCACGAGTTCTCAGGCAATGACGCATGCGCTTGTGCTATCGGTGAGGGAGTCTTCGGCATGGGAGGACCCTTCCCAGGAGATATGCAGAGGCGCTTTCTGCACAACTGCACAAGAGAGCTCTCAGAGCCACTGCTCAAGCTAGGCTGGTGACATCTGAATCTACAATAGGTCATTGCTGTCGAGTGTCCTGTCATTACTTGAACGCTAGAACGGTTGGAGCATCGTCCTGGTGATGGGTCGTGGTTATGCATCGCAAAGCTAGATTGAAGACAACAGATGTGCAGCGTCGATCAACGCGTAAAGCAAGGACCGTCCTCAAGGAATGATGAGGCTCAGAGGCAAACAAGGACACGACCAAACAATCCTACCCAATGCAGAGTTCAAAAAAAAAAAAACAATCCTACCCACGTGACGCGCATTGATTCGGGAATCACCGGTGTCGCACGCCACAAATCATGTCTTGCTTCCCTCCTTGACTCTGTTCACGTCTATTTCGCACCAGCGAAGATCTTCAAAGGATATCGGAATACAGAAAGGATATCGGAATACAGGATCATGATAATACATGGCGCAGCTGCATTCTACTCTGCACTCGCGCCTAAGGCCCTAAATTCCTCGAACCCAACCGTGTTAATCAGCCCAGTAGTACTCGCTGGTAGAGTTCCATTTTCCTCCAGCTCCGGCTGGAGCTCCGGACGGGCGCTCTCACCTAATGCTTCTCCGATGACGTTTGGTGCTATTGCCTATGCAGCTTGAGCATTCTGTGCATGAGAATCTGCGCTTGTTTCCTCGCTCCGGCTGCCACTGCGATACGCAAGTATGCAAACATTGCACTCACTAGCTCGCGTTGAGTCCACCTGATCCGAAGTAGAATGCTATCGCTCGCAGAATTCTTTGTACCGTGGAGATACATGACAATGCAGCAAAGCTGTCGCCAGTTCTGGGTAAGCACCTTCGCCGTCCGCCTGCGAGGTGCATCTCTAACAAAGAGCAGATTTTCCAGGTCACTCTTTGACCCACGAGCCTTCACAGCACAACTGGCTTCTCCAGGAGTCGCAATCACGTCCGGAAGTTGTGCCTTCGCGCAGGCGTAGGTATCTCTGTCAAATGTTGTCGGCGAGAATAGATATGAGATGCCGTGAGGTTGTACCCTTCGTCAGCACAATCTATCATACGGACCGCTGCGCCAGGTCATCTGCTCGTCAATGACACGAAGGCAAGTAAATGGGGCTTCCATCCTCAGGCTATATAGTGCTGACCTTTCGTCAGCCCTACGTATCCGCGCCCTCCATGACTGCCCCTCTTCCCACCTTCGTTATCGCGGCGGCTCTGTTCATTACAGCCTACCTGTATGTGCGCCGAAGACGCGAGTCAGGCAAGCTCTTTCCACCGGGACCGCCAGGCCTCCCCATCATTGGCAATCTCTTCGACGTCCCTGTCGACTTTCAATGGCTCAAGTATGCCGAGTGGTCGAAGAAGTTCGGTACGTCTGAACTGCTTATCAGCACTGACGCGGTGCCGACTCTGCACAAGGCTCCGATATCGTCCATCTCGACGTCGGCGGCATGTCGGTTGTCGTACTGCACTCCTTCGAGGCTTGCTACGACTTGCTCGAGAGGCGGTCAAGCGAGTACTCCAGTCGGTATGTACGCTGGCACTCCCTTTCGCCTAGAATGTACTAACATACAGTATCTCCGAAGCGCCGACACCCCCATGTTGGATCTCATGGGATGGGAATTCCAGATCACGTCCATGAAGTACGGTATGTAGCTTGTCGAGGTAGCTTGCTATCCTTTCACCTGACTGTCGTGAGAAAGGGCCACGATGGTGCGTAGCGTCTGTGTATACACACGTAACCCATGCTGACCTCCTTAAGGCGCGAGCACAGACGCGCCTTCCACAGCTTCTTTAACGTTGACACCGTCCGCCGCTTCCGCCCTCGTCAGCAAAGAGCCACGCACACGTTCCTTCGACGCATGCTGGACTCATCGTCTTCCGACCTTCGCAAAGAATTACGCTTGTGAGTCAACAATCCTCCCCGTATATCCTCCCTACAATATCCCAACGCACACAAGCATGGTCGCCTCTACCATTATGGACATCACCTACGGAATCGACGCTCTCCCCGAGAACGACCCATACACTCAGGTCGCCGACCGCGCCTTCAACGCAGGCGCCATCGCGGCCGTTCCGAACTCGTACTTGGTCAATATCTTCCCTATGATGATGCATTTGCCTGAGTGGATGCCTGGTACGTATATTTGACGCTCGTCACATAGGATCTGCTCAGTCTTATCCGTGCTTCCAGGCACAGGATTCAAGAAGCACGCTCGTAAATGGAGGCCAGCGACAGAAGAGATGGTGAACGCGCCCTTCGAGGAGACGATGCGACGCATGATAGGCCTCTTTGATGCGCCATTGTGACCGTTATCTGACGATTCGCTCCAGGCGTCCGACCATGCCCGAAGCTCCTTCGTCTCGTTATCGCTGGAGAAAGCTCACGCAAAAGGTGGCCCCGCTCAAGAGGAAATCGTGAAGAACACCGCCGCCATCATGTACATCGGCGCAATGGACACAGTCCGTCCATTCCGTCCCTCCTGCATGCAGCCAGTCAGCTCACCTTGACTTTCAGACCGTGGCAACCCTCCTCAGCTTCACCCTCCACATGCTGGAGAATTCCGGAATCGCAAAGCGCGCACAACTCGAGCTGGATAGCGTACTCGAGCCAGGTCGGCTACCCGAGTTCGACGACGAGGAACGGCTACCGTACACTACAGCAGTCGTGAAGGAGACCCTGCGAATGTATCCGGCAGCGCCAGTGGTGGGACTTCCCTTCGTTCGTGTATCTGACTGCGATTCCTCACTTTTGTGTAGGCTGTACCACATCAGCATACAGGAGAGACGGACGACGTCTATCGCGGGTTTACCATCCCGAGGGGCAGCGTCGTGATACCTAACGTCTGGTGAGGATCATCTTCCTGTTTGGCGTCGTCTGTCTCTCATGTTTTTGCTCAGGGCCATGGCGCACGACGAGGTATGTACCTCGTTAAAAGGGTATCACTTCCATCGACATCATCTGCATAGCTGGCGTACCCCGAACCATATATCTACAAGCCAGAGAGGTTCTTGACCGTGGACGGCAAGCTCAACCATGCAATTCGTGACCCCACATCCTTTGTCTTTGGGGTACGGGTCTCTGCTCATCCACCGGCGGTTTCCGCTGACACCCTTCACCAGTTCGGACGACGCGTCTGCCCAGGCAAACACATGGCGCTCGCGTCCATCTGGCTGACCATCGCATCCACCTTGCGCGTGTACGACATCGAGAAAACCAAGCGGCCGGATGGAACAATCATCCGGCCAAGGCGTGAATACAAGTCATCTACGCTGCAGTACGTCTTCATCGCTGCTGAAGGCAGTCTGATAGCTTATTCCGGACAGATCCCCCGAAGCGTTCGAGTGTAGCTTTGTACCGCGCAGTGAGGACGCCGTTAGGATGATACGTGAAAGCGTAGAGCAAAATATGTAGGTATAGTATGTACAGACCAACACAGCACTCGTCACGTTGAGAATGTCAGAGAATACATGAGCCTACGACTGAGTGTCCCGGCGCACAGACGGCTATCTGCAGGTCGACCGATCCACAAGAATTCCCCCCTCATTCAGCGTCTCCATCCACTGTTGCCCAAGGACACACCTACAGTTCCCCGCCCGCTCGCACCCCACCGAGCGCAGGCACAGACGCTCCACAAGCCGCTCCCCACCATTCGCCCACCGAGCCAGCGCGAACCTCGTCAGCGGCTCCTCAATCCCAGTCGTCCCGCATGCCGCGTAGCTGCTCTCAACGAAGGTCAAGTGCTTGAGATTGGGGAGGATGGCAGCGTCATCCAGGAACGCCACCGCTTCCTGTCTCCGCAGACCATACGGCAGATCCGGACCGATGGCAAGGAAATAGTAATCGAGGATGAGGCGTTCGACTGCAGGGACGAGGCGGAAGAGGTTTCTGGTTTGTTCAAAGCAAGCGTCGTACCATCTTCCCTTGAGGGTCAAAGTGCGGATGGAAGAGGACACGGACGAGCGAAGCCATGTCGATATATGAGTTATGGGGCGCGAATACAACGTCGAGTCCGAATTGTTGCCCCATTCGATGCATAGATTGGCCAATCTGGGGGCACAAATGAAGGTCGTGAGTAGATACCCATGTTTTGCCACTTTCAAGGTGTGCAAATCCTGGAGAACAAGCATGGGCGACGCAGGCACCCCGAAGTTGGCAGAAATATTCGTGTCGAGCATAAACAGAGAAGTGCAGGACCGAAGCACCGCTAGGTCATTGGGTGGCATACGGGTGAGACGCAAAGTGAGATGCGTCAGCTGCGCCCACGGAAGGTCGGTGACCGATGGGAGAAGGTATGTCAACGTGACTTTTCGCAAGCACGGCGCTTCGATCAAGGCGAGGAGGCCGCAAGTGGTCACCGCACGGGCCCACATAGGCAGACAGGCATGAAACGTCGCCGACTTTAAGAACGGCGCGGCCACCTTGGTTGAGGAAAGGCTGGAGAGGTCAACAGCCCATTCGAAGCTCTGAAAGCGAGCCGTGTGTACTACCATCCACTGGTCAAAGTGGGGATCCGGATAGCGGTAAGGTGCCTCCATCGGGTCGACGAGGTGTATCGGTAGGGGCTCTGCGCGATCCATATACCGGCGAGCCATTGTCTGTCCTCCTCGTAGAAGTCATAACCAGGTCCTATGCAACGACGGACGACCGTGCACCAGAGGTCCAGCATGACGAGCCCGATGGCGCGCAATCGGTAGCAGGACTTCAAGAGTGGGAAACGCGGCGTGGTCTCGATGGCGGTCGTCCAGTCGTCGGGAACGGCGGCACGTATGATCAGCTCAAGAAGCTCCGTAGGCAGGCGCCGTATGGGAGCTTTCAGAGCCTGCTTGCGACGCCGGCGCTCGATAAGCTGCCCGCGATTGCGCTCGAGAGATGGGGCATGAGCAGGATTGGACGTTATCTCGACATTGACGGCGGCTAAGGATGCGTCCAGCGCCGCGATGTCGAGCTCTATGAGCTTCACCTCTTCGGAAGAGGGTGTGTAAGGAGATCGCAAAAGGCTGAGATCTGTCGACTTTAGGTAAGAGCAAGCGAGCTCTTGGTCTCCATCGCAATCGGAACGACGCCGAATGCCATCATCTTGTGAGCTTGAATCAACGATTGTGCAATAGAGCGAGACGGATAAATACCAGGCATGCTATTTCTTTGAATCCTTCGCAGTAAATGCACTATGATTCATAGTAGTATGATGCTCGATGACGGTGCGAGCCATGGGGTTGGGCAACGTGACTTGCCATATCACTTTGGCCAACGCCTCAGGACAACAAAGCACGCCAATTCTCTCTTTTTTCCTTCGTCCCCACGCAGCATCCCCACATATTGAAGCGTTCGTAAAGGCACCAACCGCGCGATACAATGAGTCCAGCACCGCAGGCGCGAGACCTGATTGCAGCGTTTATGGACGAGGACAAGGCATAAATGGTGCCGAGGCACCGAGCATTGATCCGGGGGCATGTTGACGTGTGTTTGGGGCGTGTGCTATTGTGCGGATTCCGAATTGAGAATTAGTCCCGTCGTCCCGCCGTCACCGTCGGACGGTCGAGTCCCCAGAGTCCTCCCCGGCTGACGCGTCTGTGGGTCCCCACCGCCACAAACTCACCCGCTCTTCTCTTCCTCCCACCATGCCGTTGCCAGAAAACCAGCAGATCGCCGTCAAGCCCAACACGGCGGAGGTCAGAAACAAGCATGCAATCACCCTCAGGATGTCCGAGGACCTCATCGAGGCCCTCATGGCCAATCCCGCAAATCTATCCTTTGAGTTCAATACCCCGAACCAGGTGTGTCTGCATGCACCCCGCTAAAGCGCCGACTTAATGCTGTACTAGGGTATCTACGTCAATGACCAGTGCTTCGGCCTCTCCCTGGCCAAGGAGCAGAGCCCGCACGAGCTCTTCATGCAGATGCCCCAGCATCGAGACAGGTCGCTCAAGCACTACGCCGATATCTCCCATCGCTTCACCGTCAGCGCGGCCAGTCTCGATGAAGCGGCTAAGAAACTCCGCGTAGCGACTGAGGAGGCCAACAAGCAGCGACAAGAGCGCAAGGTCGTCATGCTCGATGATCCCCCCTTGTCTACTAGCACGACTGCCGCAAAGAAGGCGAAGCCTGCCGCGCGGAAGCAGGTCGCTTCATCTTCCACTCCTCGATCATCCGGTACTCAGCCTGCCCAACCACTTCCCCCGCCTTCCCGCCCGCTATCCGCTATCGACCCTGGCCTCCGTCACCGTGTCGTGCAGTGTCTCGCCAGTGCGGCACGCACCGCTGACGAGCTCGTGAAACTCGTTTGTGGCTCAGTGTCAGACGACAGGAAGAGGGGCGACGTCCGCACTATCATGCAGGATGTCGCAGAGGCCAGGGATGGTCTCTGGCGGCTCAGTAACAAGGGCTGGCTCGAAGTGCAACCATACAAGTGCCGCACCGAGGCAGATCGCCAGCAGGCGCTTCGCAAAGCGACTGCGGCGTTTAAAGCATTGAAGATACCCGAAAGTGATCCCCGGTGGGAGAATCTCTCCCCACCCAAGCCAGCGCCAAAGCCGATGCCGCCGCCACCTCCTGCCCCAGCAGCATCGACGTCAGCCGCAAGGCATCCTCTCCCCGCCAAACCTCCAGCCCCGGAGGTCAAGCGGTCCACCGCCACAAAGGAAAAGAAGCCGCGCGCGAAGCCCGAGACAAAGGAGATCATGATGAAAGACGAGCGTCGTCCGCCTTCTGTTCCTAGCCCTGCAGGCCTTTCAAAGCCGAAAGAATTGCCGAAGTCTTCTTCGACGCCTCTTCCTGCGGAGCCTCCTCGCCCTGCGCGCGTGGAGGCTCTGTCAACCGCGACCGCGCGCAGACCCGGCTCTGGGTATAAAGCCCCGAAGAGCTTGACTCCTCCTCTGCGCACGCCTACTTCGACTTCGTCTGACAAGCGGGACGAGCTGCCTGCGGTCAGCCCTGCAATGCGGGCCTCTACCTCAAAGGCACCGGCTGCTGCTCGTCCAAGTAGCACCGAGCCTTCTCGCTCTTCATCTGCGCACCATACACCGACGCCACAGCCTCGCGACCGCGACCGCACAGCGTCCTCTTCCTCGCAGCCCGCTCGCTCTCGCACCGATAGCAAGGAGCGAGCACCTACCGCGTCCAGCTCTAGCCGTCCGCGAGAGGCCGAGTCGAAGAAGCCCGCCGACGACGTCCGTCGCCACGCGATGAAGCGCGAAGAGGAGGAGACGCCTCCAAAGAAGCTCACCACCAAGCGCAAGGTCCCCGCCCGCTACGACTACTCAGACTCGGACAGCGAGGACGAGCGGCAGCGCGCCAAGCGGCGCAAGGTCGCCGAGGGCACCTCTCGCCCCTCCGCCCCGACCAAAAAGTCCGACCCGCCCGTGAAGGTTAAGCGCAGCGATTCGCCTGTGCCCCTGCCACCACCTCCCGCGCGCTCGCGGAACCCCGAACGCGATAACCTCGCCGCCCTGGGGCGCATCCAGAAGAAAGAGCGCCCCGTTCCGCCCGCCCGCCTCGCCTCCGAACAGAGCACGTCCTCAAGCTCGTCGCACAAGCGCCGCCGCGCGTCCACCCCGCACTTCACCTCATCCGAGGAAGAGGGCGAGGACCCAAGCGAGCGCGAGATGCAGCGGCCCGCGAAAAAGAAGGCGCTCGCAAAGGAGAAGGAGCGAGAGCGAGACAGGGATCGTGGCAGGGATCGTAGCAGGGACAGGGACAGAGACGAAAGAAGGGAGCGCGCCAGCCCCCGTCCCACGCCCAAACCACGCAAGAGCCGGCCCCCAACCGCGGACGGCCTGCAGGAGGAGTACCAGGCGAAGTTCATGGAGTACTACCCGGTCGCGATGGCGGACCGCAAGCAGCGGGCGATCATCCAGCGCCTGCTCGACGCGGCGTCGGACGAGTCGGTGGACGAGGACGGGCTGCTGAGCGAGGGCGAGGGGAAGGCGCTGCATGCGAACCATCTGCGGTTGCGCAGTGAGCTGCTGGAGCTGGAGAAGCAGTATACGAAGCTGGCGCCTGCGGCGGCGTGAGGAACGGATGGTGGCACCAAGGTGTAAATTTGTCTTTATTTCTGTTTTGTGCTCTCGAGAAGGAAATGGTTGGATGGGTCAGGGGTGGCAAAAGCCATCTCGATAATAATAATAACAATGCGTACGCATTGTCATCTATCGCGGCGTGACTATCAAATCGGAGACGGGTAATACATTCGCAGCGCGAGCGTAAGCGTCGTACATTGTGTATCGTGAGTTGTAGAGCAGGTGAGGTAGGGAGGTATCGCAGTAGATGACACTTTAGCCGGTGGAACTACAGAGGCATATTCTACACGGTGTTCGCAGGAACTTGAGTAAAGGTAGGCGGGGCGCCATTGATGCCCGGCTGTATAACGAGTGCGGTGCCAGGCGCTGGCTGCATCATCTGGCCGTAAGGCCACCCGTCGGACGTGTACGGCTGCTGCCGCTGCTGGTAGGCGCCTTGCTGGGGTTGATAGTTACCGCCCATCGGTGGCATACCCTGCGCGGCGGGATTGTGGGTCGCCGCCGCCGGTGGGATAGTAGCCTGGGTATTCCCCAAACCATCCTAGTTCTGCGGAGCGCAGGTCAGAACCACAATATTGGGACGAAACGGACGAGCAAGGGAGCATGAGGATGGAAGCCTCAGAGGCCAGTACGTACCGCGGATAGGCGCGATCCACGCATCCGGACGGCCAAACTGTTCCGCCTGCGAGACGAGGCGCAGTATAATGTAGAACGCGATGGCAAAAAGGCAGAAGTTCATCCAAGAGAACGCCTGCAGGACCTTCATTTGGCAACAATAGCCTTTGGCGCTCACTGTAGACTGTTCAGCTTCCGACGGGAATGCCCGCAGGAAGAGAGGCGACGCACCGCTGCCCTTTCGTGTCTCGATCGTCTGCCCGCCGAGGCCGTCGCACTGAGTGTTTCCAATCGCATCTCTGCGACAGCGATTAGATGGATCGCTCGCCGACTCATTGACGATCAGACATACGTTGCCCAAGCGGCTTCGGCTAAAGGGGACGTTCAGTCAAGGTAGATAGTATTTTTCGAAGTAGACGCGCCTAGCCAGAAGCAGCCAAGGATGAACAAGACGGGCACTTCGATCCGAGGCTGGGCCCATTGGAATCTGGATTGCTGTAAATGAGGCGAACGAGAGGAAAGGCGAACGAAGGATGTACATGATTAGGAACACCAGTATCGTGAGCACGGGGACGATGATGGAGAAGATTGTGAAGTCATCTGAGGCAGCTTAGTCTTGGGCAAAGCGCGTTGATGCCTTGGGGACTTACGATGAAGATCGGGAAGGAAGATGGAGGCGAAGTAGGCGGAGATACCCAGTGCTACAGCTGCAGGATGTCAGTAAGGTGGCTATTCGAGCATATTGCATACGCACCTGAGAATACCAGTATGGTAACTGCAGTTGCGTTGGGAACGATGCACAATGCGGTATATGACGAGAGGGAATGACCATTGCAGCGTACGCGAAGGGAATTAGTGAGATCAAGGCGCCAAACGTGAGCGAGGGATCGCACCAAAGAAGGACAGCCTCCAGTTCGCAAATCGTACAGTCATCGCGGTCGTCAGCTACTCAGATGCAGGTCGTCGAGGCAGGATCGGGGGCGACGGTCGCGCTGTGGCCTTCGTCACACGCGTTCCCTCTTTTCAACCCGCGCTAATGTTCCGGCAGCATTCCCCTATGACGAGGTTGTGATACAGTTGGGGACAGCCAAAGTCGACAAAACGGGTCGGAGCATAAAATAATTCATCCGATGGGAATCTGAGCTCAGAAACGAACTCAGAAGAGCTCAAAAGGCCCAAAAACGATTTTTCCGCGATTTTAGGACCACTTTTCGGGGGTGGCCAATTTTTTGGCCAGTTTCAACGGCGTTCGGCAAGTGCCGGCAGCGCTCAAAGTGAAAGAATATCGTAGATATGGACCATGGACCATCCCGATGCCACGCCAGCTTGCGCAATCTAGCTCGCGAGCAAGGTGCGGACCATCCCCCGCTACCGTCACTGTAACGATGGTGTGACAGACCCGCATAACGTCACGCACTTTTATTATTCTGAGCGCTTTTCGGCATTGCTCCGGTCACTTTTCGACCGCGTAAACAGAAAGGCATGGGCGAAAGGCGTTTGAAAATCATTTTTACTTGAATTTAGGGGCAGAAATGAGGGGTGGCCAATATTTTGGGCCCCCTCGACCAATAAATCGCGATTTGTGGGCCAACGGCGGAGTCGTTCGGTCTGAAATTTATTTAGGACACTCCCCTCATCGAAAGGCGTCGTTTTCCGCAAAGTCCGAAGTTTTCCGGCAAAGTACCTGAAATTGTCGACTTTGGTTGTCCCCAACTGTACAGCTGGGATGACAAGTCTCTTCGGTGCCTTCCATTCGTCCTGCCGCTCTTTGAGCGTCTCACACGGTGGTGGGGCCGAATCGTTTACCGACAACCACGTCAAGATAGTTGCAGAGGGTGGCCTCAAGCCTAGCTAATATATTGCGTCGCATACCGATGCTCTGGACTAGCTTGCACTTGATTTAATTGAGGATTGTTGCAGACAATCCGATATTCTCGGAGTCCGTGCAGCGATACTGCGACGCTGCGCCTTCGCTGAGGAATGACCATGAAGTCAGGAAGCAAAGGCCATGTTATTGCGTGGGCGCATCACCGTCCGCGCTCGGACATCAATGCATCACCGATGACACGTGCTTGCCTTCGCCCCACGACTTGGACTCAGTCCTGTTCGACCTCCCGCTCTCCGCTTTTCATCAATGCGCGCCTCTAAAGTCTTGCCACATGAAATATTCTGGCAGGATCATTTCTGCTTTATCGAACGTCGTGGCTATCGACTTCGGCCAAGATACGACCCCCTACATGTCCCTTCTCGTGAACACCGGCGTCGGTGTGATGTGTCGAACCCGTACCCCGAGGATGAAATCGCGATGTTTGTTCGTAGCCTTCGCATCTCACTTGTAAATTTTACGCATTGATGCCGTTACAGCGTCCATCCGTCTTGGATGCAGTTCGCATAAGCGACAATTCGCCTGTCGTGCTCCGTAGAGCGGCGACTTGGTCGGATGAGATACCCATTCTGCTACGGCTCGAGCAGTTGCGGTCGGACCCTCGCAACCGGGTAGCACCACTGCTAGATATATTTCCTCTTCCCGATAGCGACGATGAGCTCCTGGTCGTCATGCCCCTCCTTCGCGGGTATTATGATCCACCTTTCTCTTGCCCTCGCCAGGTCTTACATGCCCTTGTGCAACTTCTGGAGGTAAGTTTCTGCGTCGGTAACCCGAGGGCTATGCAAACCTCTGCCTTCATCTAGATGATGCAATTTCTGCATGACCATAATATTGCGCATAGGTACGCTCAGCGGCCGTCAATTGTCACCACAAAAGCGTTGCTGAACTGCGTTACAGAGACTTTTGCACTTACAACATCATGCTGGATCCTACGGACCTCTTCCCTGACGGCTTCCATTTTGTGATGTCGCGCTTCACAAGAGACGGACAAGCTCTCGGACTGCCCTTTCGCGATCGAGTTGCTGTTCCGTCGATACGCTATTTCCTTATTGACTTTGGGCTGCCTACTTTATTGACGCACAAGCACGCACTTGTAACTGGCGTATACGGTGCGGATAAAACGGTCCCAGAGCTATCCTGGGACAAGCCCTACAACCCGTTAATGGTCGACGTCTACCAGTTCGGGCATGTTATCATGCATGATATGGTGGAAGTGAGTTAGAATCGCTCACCTACATTCTTCGGCCCCGCTGACTACTTTCAGCTGTATATCGGCCTTGATTTTCTACGTCCTCTTGCCGAAAGCATGACCCGGCCAGACCCATCTCAACGCCCAACCGCCACCGAAGCACTCCAGCACGTGCAAGATATTATGGCGAGCCTGCCATCCGCCGAGCTTCAGAAAGAGATCTGGCCGACTACCTACTCTCGCCTGCACTTCACCGAGCGCCCGCGGCTAGCTCGCCGAAGCTGTTGCTGATATATCGTCCCGTCGATATGTACGCCTTCCTCTCCTCGACGTTTTCATTCGCTACACAATTTGCTTTGCCTGCACGAGTTCGTAACTTGTCAAGTATGTGAACCTTGAATCGCAACTGCTCCAGAGTGTGCAAAATCAAGTCGGTAACATCGTCTTCGAACTCCTTCCCTTGTACGACCAACAAAAGCGCCACGAAAAGTGCCCTATTAACTTGACCAGCGATGTTACCGCCAGCCACGGCGCATGCTCTTGATAGTACGGGGTCAAATACGTTTCTTTTCGATTGAACCGCGCTTTCGAAGGTGACAGCCAATAACGTCCGTCAGGGTATTTGAGGATATATCGATTTGGTCCCGCCTGGTTCCGCTTCAATTCCGTTCATTGTTCTTAGCCACGGCTCGAACCGCGGATCCTGTTTCGACCGCGCAGCCGGATTGAGCGTGGACGCCTCAACTTGGCCGGTAATTGTTGTCCTCGTGTCATGCAGATGGTCCTTTCCGCAGGCGCCAGTCGTCGCATGCGCTCGACAAACGCCAGTCAGGCAAAGTTAAGGAGAGTGGGTGTATATATTGAGAAAACATCGACAACGAACTAGAGCGTACAAAGGAGCGTGTATAAAAGCAAGATACGAGAAGGAACATATAGCACCGCTACCAGGGAGGATGTCGTCGTAATAGTCGTAAGGAAACCGTCAAGTCGTCAATATTGGTACAAGGGAGAGCCACGAGAAATGAAACAAGAGGGGCGCCATGTCGTACTCGACATGGCGCACGAGAGAGAGGAATCAGAGAAGGGAAGAAAAAGTAGGCATAATTGTGGGTCGAAGCCCACGCGAACAGAAGAGATGCGGGAACATAAGGCAAAGAAAAGAAGGAGAAAAACCAGCGAGTTGATACACTTGTGCGAGCGAGCGAGCTTTCGCAGGGACCTTGATTGATGCCATAACGGACTTGTGCGCCACGCCATTGCTTAGTGGCCAGAGGACCTCCTCGACGTGCCCGAGTGCCTAGAAAGTCAGGACGATATTGCGACCAAACATTCATTCACTCACCGGTGAGACGAGCCGTGAGACGCATGCGATGGGCCGGCGCTGGGTCGCGGTGTTAGTCTCATTTTGGAAGAACAAAGCCCAACGTACCCGTGGCTGGAAGACGCGTGAGTCCCGCCGGCGTGCGTCGATTGGTGCGACGGGTGAGAATGGCCGGATGCTTGAGGATGGTTGGGCTGGGGAGAACGGTGGGATTGGTGGGACTCGTCCGAGCTGAAGAGACGTCATGATTGAGCTGGTCAGTCAACGTACAACCTAGCATCAAACGCACGAGTGAACATAAAGACTAGAGAATAGGTGAGAAGAGAGCGCTGGAACAAGTCGAGAAGACTCACGTCCCAGTCGACCCGCTCGAAGTAGTACTAGGAGCGTTGCTGTAATGGCTCCTCACCGAGGCCGGGCGTCCACCAACTGCGCTGATCTGAGGACGGTGCGTCTGTCGGAAGGGCGGTTGGGAGCTGCCGAACAAGTATCGAGTGAGTGAGTGCAACGTTCGAGAATCACTGGCATCGTACCCAAAGTCAGGCTGGCTACTCGATGCCACCCTCCTCGTGGGCGGCGCTAAACCGCCCCTGTTGTAATCACCGCTTGGGGCCCGAGGCGGATCAAATGAGTAGTCGAGGGTGGGCTGAGGGCGATGGTGATCCCTAGTGAACGATGAGAATGTGTATTAATCATGTCAAGATATTGCGGCCACAACCTACCTAGGAAGCGTGGAAGCTCCTCGAGGGGCAAAGCTATACTCGCTATCAGCGGATCGCTGTAGATCGCGCCAAGGCTGGATGTGACGGGAAATTTGAACGGAAGGGTTCTGCTGGGGTGGCGCGGGAGGAGGCGTTGGCATGCGCGGGGGAGCCGCCGGAGGAGCCGCCGGTCCAGGCGGAGCATTGGCGGCTTGAGCGTTAAGGCGACGAAGCTCCTCCGACCGAGTCTGGGCACGAAGCTCAGTCGTCTGCATCGGTAGACAATATGGAAAGCCTAACCAGAACTTCATTCGCGACATTTCTCGCTCGGGCATAGGCCTCGTTGTTTGCCGCCGCCATCGTTTGGTTCAGCTCTGTGAGACCTCTGACGAAGCTGGTACTCCGTGTCCAATGGTTCAAATCACGCCGAGAGCTTGGATGACTGTGGTATCAGTGACACTCGTAAACGAAGACGAGGACTCACTCGTTGAGCATCTGGCGAAATTCGCGTTGCTGTCCTTCATCGAATTCAGACAGGCGAGAGGAGGCCTCTCTCAATTCGCGCCGAACCTCCTTGGGGTCCGGCTTTGAAGGAGGCTGATTGTTACTTGGTCGACGAGACATGGCAGCTGAGGGGCTTCACTTTGGTAGTTCGACGACCCATCTCGCCGGTCCTTTATACTGTGGTGGGCGCTTATCAAGGTGTGGGAACAAGCGACAATGCACCTGGGTAACCCTGTAGATGGTCCGCCCTGCCAGTGACTCGGTAAATACCAGAGCGGGTGCATGACCCCAGCTCCCAGCGGGACCGGGGAGATCTAGCCTGCTGATGCCTTGACCAGGACCGATGCGGCAATTCTGTATTGCATGGGCCTTGAACAGGCCAACTAGTTCAAGGGAGGTTCGGTGCTCATTCGAAGCACAAATAAGCTTTCAGTGCCCGCCACGCACAACAGTCGTGTGTGATCAGCCGCAGCGCGGCCATCAATCGAGCAGAGCCCATTGATCAACATGCACAAACTGTCAAGCTGCGACCGCGGACCATTGAACTTGTTGCCCCCTCCCCCCCGCATTGACACTGGCGATGGCAGACAGGGAATTTTATCCCTCTGAGATCCGCTGGAAAAGCCGGTTCGATTTTTTGAAGCATCGTGGATATCAGTTGCGGCCTCGATATGACCCCCAGCACACTCCAACACGACAAACTGAGAAGCGCTGGTACCAATTCGGCCCGATGTGGTACGAAGACGAGCGGAAAAGTAGGGTACGTACATCCGCCAGACTCCTCTAGTATCCCCTCTGATCGTCGCATAGCATCCTACCGTACTTGATGCTATCCGCCTTTCCGACGGTAGGCCCGTTGTGCTACGCACAACCCAGACATGGTCAGACGAGGTTCCCGTTTTGCGGCGCCTGAATCGCTTGGCGAACGATCCACGCAATCATGCCGTGCTAGTGCTGGATATCATACCTTTAGCGGAGGATGACAACGAGGTCATACTCGTGCTCCCTCTGCTTCGAGACTATTACGATCCTCCGTTCTCTCGACTCGAGCAAGTCGTACAAGCACTCACACAGTTCTTTGAGGTATAGTCAATGCAGACCCCACGGCAGAGCTCGCTCATACTTCGATAGACGATGCAATTACTGCATGAGAACAACATTGCGCATAGGTCTGTTCGCCACCCTCTGATACACTCATCGCTAACGCGCCGACTCAAAGGGACTTTTGCACTTACAACTTGATGCTCGACCCATCCGACTTATTCCCTTACGGTTTCCATTTCGCTTCTCCACACGTCACTCCAGACGGTTCCACTTTCGGGGTCGAGCATCGGGACCGTGCAGATGTCGGATATACACGATATTTTGTCATCGATTTCGGGCTGGCAACTCAACTGCCAAGTAAGGATTCGAAAGTGACAGGCGTCTTTGGCCAGGACAGAACGGTCCCCGAGCTTTCTTGGGAGACACCTTACGATCCCTTCAAGGTCGATATCTATCAGTTTGGTCACGTCATCATGAGGGACATGGTCTCGGTGAGTCCGCTATCACTCGTGGTGCCCTCATGGTACTCACCGCTCGCCAAGGTCTACTCTGGACT
The DNA here is from genome assembly GCA_024196135.1 of Pleurotus ostreatus/Saccharomyces cerevisiae fusant. Taxonomy (NCBI): domain Eukaryota; kingdom Fungi; species Pleurotus ostreatus/Saccharomyces cerevisiae fusant. Next base: position 16,929 of record JAMQCK010000224.1, on the reverse strand, counting down.
TGACTTCCTGCGTCCGCTTACCGAAGCCATGCTCACTAAAGATCCTGAGACTCGTCCTGACATCGCTGAAGTTATGCGACTATTTAATGCTGCCGTCAATGACTTATCTCCAAGCGAGCTTCGAGCATCTATTGATGTCGTAGAATACCCTTCGCACTTGATGTTCACCCCTCGACCGCGATCTCGCGGCTGTTGCGGATGAGCTATAGAATGTAAACCACTGTCATTGCCTCTATCATTTATGCACGCTATGAAGACACCAGACAGATCGCATCTGTCGAGAAAGCAACGGTACCAGAGACGACAAGCTGCGAGCCTTCTCAGGTAAAAGCTACGCAGGATGCCAGAAATCCCTGACGCCCATTGCGCAGGAAAGCTTTGACGTCCCAGAATTTTGCGCCTGCGCACTGTCGTCGTGCGGTAGGCATCCGTAATGGCAGGCGCCTACGACAGTCGCAGCCTTACGGATATTCGGGGATAACAAGTTGGTTCCTTTTGATTCCGCTTTGGTTCCGCGCCTCGCGGGTAGACGCGGTTCGACTTGCGGTTCACGGTTCGACTGCAAAATTGGCCGCGCCCGAGCGCATCGAGCCCGGACCATCAATGGAGAAAGTTTGCTATTGAGACGGTATTTTGTGGGCGCATGCGATTCTTCTGTCAGCTCTGGGGAGAGGGACATCGCATCGACCATGGTTGGCGCAGATTTGAACTCCGCGGGCATGCTCTGAGGCGGTGAGGCCACAGCTCACGGGCGGCGCGGAGCGCAAGAGTGCGCAATCACTAGCTAGCACCGTGCTCAGGCTACCGCATACAGACGCGCACCTGTCAATAGGACAAGCCCAACGGTCTCTTCACTCGAGTCACCAAGGTGGCGTGGAGACAACGACTAGAAGACAGCAAATAAGCGCTGGGGTGCTGGTCGGACCTGATGTTCCTCAACAGCTCGAAGCACGCCCACGCCGCATGGAAGACTACACCCGGCGTGTTGATTGTCGGATCCGCCTGTAATGAAGGCCATGTATCAGTGAGTCGGCCGGCGCGAGACCAGGTACATGGGAAGCGCAAGTACCCAGTCCCCGCCACGGAGAAGCCCTCCATCTAGACAAGGTCGTCCCATTACTACTGGTCTGCGCCGGTTCACCTCGCGCGCGATGAAGCGTAGCGATAACAAATAGATGAAAGTCAATCGAAAGCGCGCGAATTTCGACCGCGACTCCACGCAGGAGCCAACAGCGGTCTTCTTCAGCTTTCCTCTCGCAGGTGGTCGCGTAAGCGCACTGGAGAACATCGGTAGTCAGCACGCTTCATAGGTTCGGCCACAATAGAATGGCATACACGTCGGAGATTGACCTTGAAGGTCTCAAGCGATTCGGTCTGTGCGAAGGCGACGCTTGGGATTGAATCTTGGGGATGAAGAAGCGCATGTCAGATCAAAATTTGACGGCGAGGTAGAAGAGAGAAACCCCTTACAGCTGGAGAGAGGGCTTACGCGCGCTACCTGTAAAATCAGATCTGCCCAGAACGTGCCGCACACCTAGTCAGAGCGTCCCTGGTGACGTGCCCTGCATGGTGCCAACCGGGACAAGCATCCTGTGCCCGAGAGCGGTGAAGGGCATGGTTAACATGAGGCAAGAGGGCGCAGAGCGCGAAGAATTCAGTCAGACGCCCCACCCGCCATCAACGAGACTCGCCTTCCAATAGGACAGCCCGAGAACCATGGTCGCCTAAGCCGAGGCACGGAGTTGATTTGCAGATAGTGAATAGAAGACCACGAACAAGCGCCAGGGTGCCGGTTAGCCCTTCGCGGTGACGTGTCCTCCACAGCTCGAGGCACGCTCGCGTCACTATTGTGGTCAACTATTGTCGCTGAGTTGGTCGTCGGAGCCGCATGGGACTACAATGGAAGCGCCTATGGTGACTCGGCGCGGAGTCAGGTCTATGGGTAGCGCAAGACGCCCATGCCCGACGCGGAGAAGCCTTCCGTCTAGGCAAGGACGTCCCATTGTGATCGAATCGCGCTGCTTCGCTCCGGGCGCTGACAAAAGAAGTCGACAACAATCAGAATAGGACTCGGAGGCGTGTGCAGGGTGGACTCACTGTGATAAAGCGATGGACTGATGCACGCCTCAATCTCGTTCACGGCAACCCGCAGCAGGCACTTGCTACTTGATTCGAGTTTCCTGTTACGAATAGGCGCGCTGGCGTGCTGGATGTCACCTCAGCTAAGCGCGCCTCAATGGTCCGCCCACAAAAAGGGTTGACAATCAAGGTCCGTCTTCAGTGCGCGCGAAGGCAACATTCGTACTGAAATATACAGATGATTTGATCCTGAAGGTGGCGAATCGCATACCCGTCCAAAACCAAGGAAAGAGGGAGGAGAGACCTTCAGCACCGGCAGAGAGAACTTTCGCGCCTGCTGGCCAAAAGAGTACGGTTGCGTCTGCCTGTCGATGTTATCATGACCACGACATCCGGAACACTCACATTGAGTTCACAGCTACATGTGAAATCCGTTGCCTTGGCTCGATATAACTACCGCATTGGCCGAGCTGGCCGCGATCTTCCTTGCGAGGACTAGTCACGGTGGCGTCAGTGCCACAGTCGCCCGTATACTATGCATATTCTGCAGAACAGTGCATTTGATCTCCGCGCAATAGGCTGGAAAGCGTCTGGAAATCGGTACTCAGCGCTTGCCCGTGGTGGTGGAGGCCAGGTGCGGGTGTGGGCGCATCACCGGAGGCTGTCCTGTTTCGGAAATCACCGACAGCACGTGCTCGCTGGTCCCACTCCGGGCTGAACCCAAACTTGAACCTGTATCATTTTCGTCCGGAATTCAGCTGCTGCGCTACTTCGGGCTCCGTCAAAAGATGCGTTGCTCATGTCAAGAATTGAGGCGTCTGTCTATTAAGTAAGGAGCTCACTATCTCACGCATCGACTTCGCCGCTTGACTCGGCCTGCAATGCTGCCTGCGTTGTGGCGCCGGAGCGCACCTCTTGCATTGCGCCAGGAAATTACTGCCCTATGCCATCAGACATCTTCATGTGTCATAGGCAGAAGTCATGGACGAACGATCTCGAGAGGGGACACTCAGGGACGGCATTGCGGGCAAGGTGAACGCTCAGCCGACGACATTGGATAGTAGACTGACTCAATCCAGCCTCCCAACCTTCACAAACTGTGGCCTCCGTTCGGGCTTTCCAATCCCCGGACCTTCAACCATAACCCAAGCGACTACCTTGCGGCTACACGCTCCCACCAGCTGACCGTCTGACCGCATCTTATCCACCGTCATCAGGTTCGTTGAGTGGATAAACTACTGCCAAAACGGGACACCGTGTGAATCAACCGCCCAGCCTCCGATGGGTCGAGGTCGCGCGACCCTGCCCTCGAGACTGCGCCTTCTCCCGCGCGACCATGTCTGACTGTACGCGCAGCAGCGCGGAGGCGGACGAGACGGCAGGTACTACCATGGTCGCCTCAACGTCCGGTTCTACCAACGCAGGGAACAAGGCCAGTCGCGCGACATCGCACAGTCATGGCGTCGAACATTCAGCGAATGCTCAGCAGGAAGGGCATACAGCAGACGACCTTGGCTCTCGTCGAGGGTCAGATCCCACATATGATACACGGTCGGCACGAACCTCCTCGCCGTCCTCGAGCGACATGAACTCAGAGCTCGTCGCTCGGGACAGCCCGTCTATTCAGGGATGGGGGTATTGGCCTCCGGAGGTGCGTACTACCGTACTGCGCTGCCAGAGCCGCTGCCCTTATACCGGTACTAATATATGTGCAGCCAGAACAGTCCTCGCAGTCGCCAGGGGCGTCCAACGCAGGCCCGACCGCCCTCGACAATGCATCGGCATCCGCCACTTTGACCATCACCGTCTTCGACGACACTCTTTACTTTGACCCTCCCCAACCACCAGCACACCTCGGGCCACCGCACGTATGCCCCATTTGCGGGCGGCGATACGTAAGGTACGTCTCTTCATTGAATTTCAGGCGGAAACGTAGAGCCCGGTCAAGTACACGTCGGCGCTGAGCACTGACTCTGTTACGCAGGCCGAGCTGTCTCTCAACTCACATGAATATACACAGGCAACAGAACATGCGTGCGTCTGCACCGAAGTCCTCGTTGGAATTACTGACGAAGTGTACGCGTAGGCCATTCCTATGGCACTCAAGGATGCACCTCGAGATCTCGGAGCCAGGAAAGCGCGGGGAGACATAGGTACCGGTACAGGTACTCGTTCGCTTAGGAGATACAGACGCGACAGTGACATTGGCGCGTGCAGACTTGACGATGCAGAGCTATGGCTTATACGACGATGATTTGTGCTGAATATAACGGGTTTCTGCCGTAAATGTCGCGCGAATGACCCGAGGAATAACTAAGGGTACGGCGCCTCGCTTGCTGCTTTGTAAATCTCGTAGTCGAAACTTGTGGGCGCTAGCGTGCATTAGTCACGTGCCGCCATTATGACAGCCATTGCCGCTACTTCCATGTTGGTTCCAAGTTGACCACTACCGTCATCTCTTTGACCCAAGCAGCTATCCCAACCTCAGTCCTATGGCTCCTATCCTCTCCCCCCTCGAGAACCACGGTCAGAGCCAAAGGCGGGGCGCGCACCACCTCCCTCGCGTGCTCGTCGACTCGAAATGGCCTCCCCTCGCGAACCCGACTGAACGCATCGACGACCTACGCCCACGATCCCCCGCCCCCGCCGAACTCCACCCAGCAAGCTACGCATACTACTTCCCGGACTCTCGCGCCGAGGGGATGCCGCTGCCGCCCTTCCTCGACAGCCTCGGGCAGCCACTGCAACTGACGCCCATCGGCATCGCTCTCATTGCGCTCGTCAGCTCGCTCACGATCGTCGTCGTGGCTGGACTGTGCTGGACGCAATCTCCACGGCTTCGCGATCTTGCTCACGACGCTCGCATCTCGATTCAATTGGCAGCAAGGCGTCTCGTCAAGATGAACCACTCGACCATCCCTTGCTCTTCCTCCCCGCCAAGGTCGATCTTGAAGTCATCTGCGCCGCCGGGTCCCGTCACGCTCCTCCCCTCTGCCGCCGAACCTTCATTTTTCGCTGTGGAAAAGCAGACGCCGACCCCCGCCTTCACGCGGGGAACCACGATTCGCTGGGCAGATCTAGAGAAAGATATCTCCGCCGAACGTATCGTTAACGAAGCCAGTTCTGAAGACGAAGTCTATGTTATCCGCGCGTCAGAGTCGGACCACGGCATGTTCTATGGCTCCGACTCGAACCTGCATAATCTGCTCAACCAGGCCGGCCTCCAAAGCGTCAAGCGCCGGGCTTGGGCGGACGCTGAAGACGCGTCCTCACGCTCGTGTTTCGCTGATTCTCGCGTCATCGTCTCCCCGTCCACCTCGAACGAGTCCTCCGTCTCCGGCACGTTCTCCAGCACGAGCGGCTCGTCCTCCTTCACCTCCATCGACAGCGCGTCGACCTCAAGCTCGGATTCGGACAGCATCGCCAGCGCCGACATCTACGAAGTCCGTCGGGCGCAGACGCGGAGCATGGAGGTCAAGCGCGGCGTGCTGGTGAACTGGCGCCTGTCCTCTGGCCCCGACCTCTCCGTCTTCTCCGCGGAGAAGGGCATGCCCAAGCAGGACCTCTTCGCGCCAGCGCTCATCGTGACGGGACCGAGCTCGGAGACGTTGAGCACTGTAACAACGAGCTCCTCTCTAGATCTGACGGACTTCCCTATCCCGCCACCGATGATCTCGTCTGCGCTGGACGGCCTGATGGAGACCATATACAGCAGCGAGGAGAGCGACGGAGCGGAGGATTCGTCTGGTAGCGACCGAGATTCTTTGTCGATGGGGAAGGAGGACCTCTTGAAAAGGTCGACTGTGGATCAGTTCATCATGCTGTATGGCGAGGTGTGAGGCGGACATGGTGGGCCAGCAGACTTGTATTCGCGCCCGACTACTACCCATTTACATTCTAACGTGACCTTGTGCAACATTCTCTACTATTCTCTATCATGACATGCTATTGCAGTTATCTCAACAACCCCCTGGGCGCGTATAAGCGTGGTACACCAAATGGTCCGAGTCTTTCACGACCTCGACGCGTCCATGGGTGATCGCGTCACATCACGTGGTCGTTCCTAAGTGCTCGCTATTGTTCGCCGCCTTGGTTATTGTTCTTTGTCTCGCAGTCACCAAGGGCCGGCCCCTTTGTACTCCTGCCCTCGACCATAGTCAGACACGCTCCCGGCACGTCTAGACACTGCATGACTCCCTAAATCGCGTCGCTCGACTCCTTCACGACATCGACAGCTATCCCATTCACGACAACCGCAATGCACACTATCATCCTCGCTCTACTGACATCTCTGCTGCTCATTGTATTCTATGGAATATTTACTCTGTTTGTACGCCCTCGATTCAGTCCTATACACCAGCTACCAGGACCACCGGTAGCGGGCGTATTCAAGAGCCATCTTCGCGCGCTGCTAGAGTACGTCGCACGCAGATACTTCCCTTCCCTCTCTGACCATCTTCAGTCCTGCGATTTCCCCTCGCGCACATGATCTCATGGTCAGGAAGTATGGCCGGAACATCCGTATCCGTGGCGTAGGCCCTGTGCGTAACCTATACCCTTCCCCCTTTCATGAATGCTCATCAATGATCACCAGTGGGACGAACGCCTCCTTACCGTCGATCCAATTGCCCTCAACCATGTCCTCCGCAACGCAAGCATCTACCAGAAACCTTGGCAATCCCGCGCATTCATCTCTTCCCTCATCGGCTGCGGTATCCTCGCCTCGGAGGGCCAAATGCACAAACGTCACCGACGCGTCGCTACGCCCGCGTTCTCCCCCCAGAATATGCGGGCTTTGGTTCCGGTCGTCTTCGGCAAAGGGGAGGAGCTGAAGGACCGCTGGCTGTCCATCATGAGGAAGGATGGTCAAGGCAACTCGGGCGTCTTTGACGTCGCGCATTGGATCAGCCGCGCTACCTTCGATGTATTCGGTGTTGCAGGTACAAGCCCCCCTTCCGAGTACTCTTTACAGTACTTACCTCGCATCCAGGCTTTGACTACAACTTCGAGGCCATCCAACACGAGGACAATGAGCTGCTTAACGCGTACAAGGACATGTTCGAACTGGCCGTCTCGCAAGGCAGTTTCTGGCAGACGATGACAACCATTTACGCGCCGTTCTTGCTGCGTCTCTTCGTGAGTGATGATTGTATGAGAGCGTCAGTCTTTTGACGACAATCTATCAGCCTACCAAGAAGCAGCAGACCGTCAAACGTTGCCGAGAAGTCATCCGGCGCGTCACAGGCGACATCATCCAGCACAAGAAGCGCAAGATCGAGGAGGGCGTGCGCGACGGCAAGCCCTACGAGGCCAAGGACATCCTCACCCTCCTGCTCAAGTCGAACATGTCCACCGACATCCCGCCCGACCAGCGCATCACCGACGCCGACCTCCTCGACAACATCAACACGCTCGCCTTCGCCGGCTCCGACACCTCGTCCCTCGCGCTCACCTGGACGCTCCACCTCCTCGCCGAGCACCCAGAGATCCAGGCGCGCCTGCGCACCGAGCTGCTCGCGCTGCGCCCGCCCGCAACGACGACGCTCACGGCGGACGAGATCCACTCGCTGTACGACGTTGTCGCGGAGCAGCCGCTGCTGCACAACGTCATGCGCGAAGCGCTGCGGCTGATCCCGCCCATCCACTCCTCGCTGCGCGTGTGCACGCGCGACGACGTCGTGCCCACCAAGTACCCCGTCCACGACCGCGACGGCAATGTCGTCGAGGGCAAGCACGACTTTTTTCTCCCCAAGGGCACCATGGTCCACGTCCCCATTGAGGCGTTCAATCTCGACAAGGAGGTCTGGGGCGAGGATGCTTGGGAGTTCAAGTGAGTCTTCGTCTTCTTTGGAGCCCTGTTTGGCGTCATCCTGACGTGGCTTTCCAGACCCCAGCGCTGGGACGACTTGCCCGAGCTCGCCAAAGAACAACCGGGCGTCTTCCCAAGTATCCTCACCTTTTCTGGCGGCACACGGGTAAGGTCTCTTCTCTCGTTCGCTGCCCATCTCTCACCCTTCTGTTCTTTTCCCTCGTCTCCCCTCCGTACCTTCTCTTCTCTATCCCTCCCTAACCCTCTTCCCCTTCCAGTCCTGCATCGGCATGCGCTTCTCCGTCATCGAGATCAAGGCCGTCCTCTACACCCTCATCACCAACTTCGTCTTCGCACCCACCGAAGACGAGGTCTTCAAGGCCAACGTGTACGCCGTCCTTTCGTCCTCGTACCTTTTGAGGCGCGCTAACCCGTGCACTTCTCCTTCTACAGCGTCCTGACGCGTCCCTACGTGGCAGGGAAGTTCAAGGAAGGCAGTCAGTGCCCGCTTCGGGTGACCGTGTACGAAGCTTAGGGTGACCACCTATGAATCCTAGGGCGATCGGTCACGAAGCTCTTGGTGGTCCGCACGAACCCTTGCGTGGCCGTGCACGAACCGTTGTGTGGTCGTGTGCGAACTCTCGAAGGCCGTCTACGAAGCCTCTGCTGGTCGTCTACGAAGTCTCTGATGGCCGTGTACGAACCTTGCGCGTCGATCTACCGAATTGTAAGTGTATTGTAATTCCGCCCTTAATTTTATCTTTATTGGTATCGACTTCTCTTCTTCCGCGCGCCTTCTTTCTTCTTCCGTTGGTCTTCTCTTCTTCCGTGCGCGAGGGGAATTTGCGCTATTGAGCCATATCATAACAGGACGACCTTTTGCGATGAACAACTGGGGCCGTCCTCGCTGAAGAGCTTCTTCTTGTAAGTAGCGAAGACAAGGAAGCTGCGACGCCCTGGGACCTGATTTGAAGATGCTGGTCACCGAAGCGGGGTCTTCTATTTCATCACAGGCGATTCCGACGTTCAGCACATCGGTTTCGGTTGTCTTTTGTGGCAGTTTTCGCGCCTCAAGGCTGTCGAAGGCACAATACCATGCAGTTTTGGCCTGTAGCTCAGCGCCTCGATCTGGTCTTGTCCTGGAATCTACACCGTTTCGGTGATTCGACTGACAAGATTGTTCGTCTTCGACAGAGACCGTGCTTAGCCAGATTGCTTACCGTTTGTGCCCGAAGACGACCCCGGCTTTCTTCTGCGCGCTTTAGCACCATGCGCTTCATGCCGACTGTATTCTCTGTTACTGCAGACACGCTTCGCGCGAGATCCAGGAAATTGCCAGGGACACGGTATGGAAAGGCGTTGGACCTGCCAGATGAAGACGTCCCGGCCTTGCTTGCTGAAGATATGCTCGTATCTGGCTTGTCTCCCTCACTTCGGAGAACGACAGAGCGATTGTCCAACCGGCTGGGCGCGGTTCCTTCGGACGTTGGGGGGAAGCTCGATCTTCACCTATGGGAGATCCATTCCAGGATCGTCTTGCGCAACGCGTAGCTTCACCCCGAGGACCAAGCTCGGTCTCTCTGTACTTGTTCAGAGCCCTCTGATCAGTTGCGAATTACAGTGCGGATGCGAGCCTCGACAATGTCGCAAAGACTGGGCGGATCACTCCCATGAAGAAGTTTCGAAGCAGCCTCACTCCATGGACGTACTCAAAAAACTAACGTTCATGCCCCTAGGAAGTCGCCCTCCTTGAGAAGTCTTCGGGGCCGACTCGTCAGATCTGCTTCGACCACAAATCTTCAGAGCTTCAAGGCTTCTTGTTAATGATACGCACGTGTTAACAACAGGTCCTTCTCGCTACATATAAAAGGTGGCTTACCTTTGCTAGACCTCAGAAAACACCGCACCTATCATGGAGTCTGAAAAGTCCTCTTCCTCTGGCAACGACGCTGCGGCATCAGCAAGTAGCATCCAATCTGCTCTCAGTGCCCTCGAAGACTGGATTGCAATGATTCCGATGCTTGATATAGACTTCCCGGAGGAGAGGGATTACATGAGAGACTCTCACTTGACCCCGTGAGGCTATCCTAAGCAGAACTGTAAACTCGGCTCATGTCACGCTTAGCTGCTTGTTTGCCCTTCGAGAAAAACCTTCCGTGGAGATTGTTGACAAGATTACAGCACTGGCGGACTGGTGGAAGGTTTGTATCTGGTCTTGAATCTCGTTCGCATATTCAACTTTGCTAAGGCGGAAGCCACGGCGCTCACACGTGAAGGCCATATTGAGGAAAAGATCTACGGCCCGAAGAACCGATCTTCTGTTCCTCGTAACTCGCTGGAACACTGGCTGGAACTATTTATGAATGAACGCACCGACACGGACATGCTTGATCGAATCCCGGAACGATATCGGTTTGTATCTTACTTTTAAGCGCTGGTGCTCTGTTTACAGTACCTCTTATCTTCTTTAGTTTCTTCCATGCCCCTCAAGAAGAGCAAGAAGAGCATGCCGATCAAGAAGAGCAAGCCGAACACGAAGAGCATGCCGAACACGAAGAGCATGCCGATCGGAAAGGTCAAGTCAGTCCAAGTGTCGATGCGCCACCCGCGGATAAACATGCCAAGGCTGACAACGTTGACGTGTCGTTTTTGTGAGTTCTGCCGGCTTTGCGCTGTTTTCAAGGCAATGATCGCCCTCCGTCGTAGGAAATACTGGAGGCTTAGTGTCTCCGAGTACGGGGGGGCCACGCGGCAGTCCCTCCCTTCTCCGGTCCACCCTCCTCATGATTCTGCTGGCCTTCCACAGTCTCCGAGAAGCGCAACCAGTTCTGATCCCGCCTCAAGCAGGCTCGCCCAGAGGAAGTCGGTGCACACCCCTCTCAGTCTTAGACGTCATGTTGACCTGCGATCACAGCCGCTCCTCAATGCCTGAGGCGGCGCAAGAGTCATCTCGACGGTACGCGAAGTGGCATGGTACTTGTTTCGACATACTGATCAATCTCGGACTTGGTGAAGTGACGAGCAGGACAGCGATGCTGAGCGACAACATGAAGACGAGGATTAGGTGCCGTTTGCTTCTCCTCTCCGCAACTGACAGCGCGCGCAAGTCTGTGTTTCCATCTCTCCAGGACGATCTCGACTTTCTCTCCTTTGTGGGGCCACCCACGATTATGCCTTCCTCTTTTTACCTTCGGAATGGTTTCCCCTGTGTTTTCCTGGCTCGCGACATCACGGACAACACGTCGCCTTTCCCACTCGATCTCTGTCTCCTTTTTCTCCGCCTTTCGATCCGGGTGTCGCAACAGGTGTCGCAACGTTTGTTGCGACAGTCCTTGAGATTGCTCGAGCATCTCACCTAGTTGTACTATCCACTGTCGGACCTAGTATCTTGTCTTGTTGTAGTGATTGTATGTCGTACGTTGTATTCTGTCCTGAATGAACAAAGTTGTTGCTCGAAACATGCTCGCGCGTCCGGCTTTTTGCCACAAGTACTCGAGTAAGCTACTCACATCTCGTGCCCTCGAGGTCTAGAAATCCGACCCGCGAGTCACCGGTAACAAAGCCTCCATGCGCCATTCAACACACTCATACGGTGGACGCTTCCTTTCGTCTGCTTTGGAACTCACCAGTACTGCCAGCTCACTATTGTTTCCTGCCGACCCCTCTTATAATTTGTGGCACCGCTCGACTTTACACGCAATTTCGTACGATTAATTTACAGCGCTATGACCGAGCTCCATCGTCCCCATCCTCAGACCGGTCGCACTCATCGACGATCTCTCCATGCCGCAATGTAAGTGATTGTAAGGGCGACAAGCGCACCGAGGGCAAGCCAATTGGCATTACCCCATGTGGCTTCAATACCCTGCTCATCGAAGCGACTCCGAGCGGTACCAAAGAGGACCATAGACAGAGCCCACGCAGCCGACGCAAGAAGGAGCGCGAGGCCCGTAAGGAGAGTCATGATGATCGTCCCCGCGCGACGATTGTGGGCAGCGCCCACGCCCGCGACGAGCGCACAAGCGGAAATGCCAGTCGCTAAGTCGAGACATACATGAGTACGGGCCAAGAAGAAGAGTCTGTCCACTGACCAATGGGATACAAGACTAGCGTGTAGGTCAGCGCATGAAGATGACTGCCCTCGATGGCCAGGTAACTGAGGATATGTCAGAACGGGCCGAGCGGGGGTCATTCCGAACAACAAAGAGTAGGCCACTTACTCGTAGCCGATGACGGGCACAAGAAAGTGGAATCCAACGTGCGCCTTCCCGCCCGAGAAGCCAAAGACGCCGAAGTGCGTCGTGCCATAGTCGGTAGAGACGTCGAGGAAAGATATACTATTCCACGTCGGGGAAGATATCGTTACCTGAGGATGGTCAGTTGGTCGAATGACGGCGCGGCGCGGACACTCACAAAAAGTAGAAAAACGAATGCTGTGAAGCAGAAGAACAAAGCCAGCATGGCGTCGCGCCGGAAGCGCTGCGATGTCACTGAGGCTGAATCCACGGGCACACCAGAGCTGATGATATCTGTCTATCGACTCGTCGATGGCGATCGCAAGAAGCGACGCGCAAATGGCCGCTCAGTCGAGCGCGCAAGGTTATATACGACCGCGAGAGGGCTGTACGGTCGTGTTGGCCGCCCATGCGTTTCCGGTCGCCGAACTGACCAGGAGGTGTTCCGTTCCCATTCCGTGGTGATGCTTGTCAGAGATTTACGTGGAGTCCTCGTTGATGTTGTTTTGAAGGGCATTTATCGATGCAAGCACTGCCGAAGGCCGTGGCGTTTCGAAGTGGACTTGGGTTGCGTTGGACTCAGGCTAGACGGCCATACGCCCTGATCCCTTGCGCCAGAGAACCAAAGGATGCCCGACGAAGATACAAGCGTGCACACTGGATGTGTATTCGAACAGCGAGGTTGTCGACGAGCGCCCGACGAAGGTAGGCAGAGATGCATGACGGTGCGGTCGAAGTTGATCCCAGTGATCGGCAGGCGTCCCGGCGCTCCGGAGGTATTGTTGCCACAAACGGTCACGGTGGACCCACAAAGGCGGACTGCCAACGAAGCTTTGTAGCCTACTGCCGGTAATCAAAGCCAGCGACATGTCCGTTCGGCGCCTCCTATGCCTCCTCGCCCGCTCCGCGCCTTGCTTCCCGCTCCCTCCTCGCCTACTGCCAACCTAGTCCGCAGCCATGCGCCTCGCCGCCTTAGTCTCCCTCCTCTTCGCCGCGTCCGCCCTCGCCCAGCAGGTGCAGTACTCCCTCACCGACGCCTTCTCCGGCACGCAGTTCTTCGACGCCTTCGTCTGGGAGACCTTCAACGACCCCACGCACGGCCGCGTGAACTACGTCGACATCAGCACCGCCATTAAGAGCAACCTCTCCTACGCGAGCGGCTCGAAATTCATCATGCGCGCGGACGCGACGAGCATCGTGCCATCCTACGCGCGCGGGCGCGACAGCGTGCGCATCACTTCCAAGACCGCCTATACGGAGGGTCTCTACATCCTCGACCTCTCCCACATGCCGACTGGGTGCGCGACCTGGCCGGCGTGGTGGACGTTCAGCAGGAACGGCCCGTGGCCATCTGGCGGCGAGATCGACATCATCGAGGGTGTGTTCGCTCTTCGCTCGGTCTTCAGGCGGCTCGTTGACAATTCCTGCTAGGCGTGAATCAGAACACTGCTAATCTCGCGTCGTTGCACACGACGCCCAACTGCTCCATGCCTCCCATCCGGCAGCAAACTGGGTACGTCCGTATAACAGCGTATGACCTGGCACTCACCTATCTCGCGCAGAGCGACCGTCTCGACCGACTGCGACACCAACGTCAACTACAACCAGGGCTGCGGGACCTCGTTCACGAAGGCGAACTCGTACGGCCCCGGCTTCAACGCGCAAGGCGGTACGCGTATTTCGCTCGAAAAGTCTTGTTCCGAGGACTGAGTACCCTGCAGGCGGCCACTACGTCCTTCTGCGCACCAAGAACGAGATCTCTGTCTGGTTCTGGGCGCGCAGCGATCCTCTGACGCCTCCGGAGGTCCTCCTGTCATCGAAGTCAACGCGCATGCCTAGCCCGAGCATAACGTGGGGTCCGCCCGACGCCAACTTCCCGCTCTCGAGCAACGGCGGGAACTGCGACTACGAGGCGCACTTTGACCCGCACCACATCATCTTCGACTTGACGCTCTGCGTAAGTGAGATTCCTTCGTAGGAATGCAACAGCTGACATGTTCGCTGCAGGGCGACTGGGCGGGCACGTCGTTCGCGACTTCGGGATGCGGACCTAGCACCTGCGAGGACTGTGAGTTTATCTTCATTCGCTTCGTCTTTGCGCGCACCGTCCTGACCCACCACGCAGTCGTGAACAACAACCCCGCGAGCTTCGCTGAGGCATACTGGGAGATCAACTCGCTGCGCATCTACACCTGAGTCTCGTCGGAAAAGCGTGTATATTTTGGATCATACGGACATGCACTACTACCGCTGAACATACCTCTATTCACCCCATTCGTTCGTCCCCCGTCTCCGGATACCATAGACGCCATAGATACCTTGCTAGATCGTCGAGTACGGCGTGCAGTTTCCGTCGCAAAAAACCGATTTGTTGGACATGGCCATGTTGATGCAGAAGCTTGAGTTTGTCCTGCACCCGGGAAGGGGTGCCTGCGGTTGTCTTCGATATCGCGCAGTCGTTGGGAGGCCAGTGAAGTTGTGGGATGAAGGCGACAAAGGCGGGGTTATTTGCGAGTGTTTGACATTGCGCTGGGAGAGGGGAGGGGCAACATGTGTGACGTGAGAGCATGTATATTAGCGCGGCTTTATGGCCAGTACATCGACCATAGGGGACCTGAGGTTGCGAGCGAGGAAATCCTGCAATGATGGCGCGGCTACGGTCAACTTCGAATTCCCGTATAAGTCGTATGTAGACTCACCGACGACGATGTGTTTTCCCACTACTCTGGCCATGAGAGAGCCCAACAACTTGATGACCCCCACAGGGACGAGCGGGTAGACGTCTAGGCGTAGTGATCGGGAAGTACGGACTTTTAGGGTTTGCGGCAGGCGTCCTACTAGTCATCGAAGAGCAAGCAGAGAAAGTCCAGATACGCCGCTATCCTCAAGCGCACGAGCTCATCTTGACCAGGGCCATGGCCGTCGACGTCAGGCCTCGCAGCGACCGGGGATAGCGGGCCTTTGATGGCCGTACAAGGAAAGGAAGGGGTTTGTTGACACGTGTATGGCCACCGAGCCGTACTTCCTGCCCCAGGCCCTTTGTTCTCGCCGCTGGATAGTCTCCGTCCCTCTGCTGCTGTCTTTCTAGCTTGTCTAAGGAACGACTGCAGCGCTCCACGGGCCTCGGAAAAATGGACTGAAGTCTGAAGAAGTACGCCCCCTCTGCGCCGATCGTGGAGGGAGGGAGGGCATCCTCAGCGACCGGCAGGGCAAACCGCCGGCGAGCAGACTACTATCGAGCGGAGCACCGTCGAGCGGCCTCGCGATTTTTTGCCGACCAGCTTCGCCTCTAAGAAGGCCACCACCAAGCCGAGCCCCCGTCACATACGCCCTCCCCACCTCGCCGACGGATTCCGATACGCGACCCCAAAACGAAATCTCTCTTCGCCCATACTCCCCGCTCTATACGCGTATCGCAGATGCAGACGCAGGGACTACGCGCTTGCCGCTCGTCGTCGTAGGATAGATGACCAGGTGCGCACCGTCCTTCCCGCAAAGTCTGCCCGTCGCTGACAACCCCACCCTCTCAGTATTTCTTGACGCTTCAAAGAGAATATCAGCCCCATATCCCCCAGCATGCGTGAACCCGACGTACCGTATGACTCTGCGCGACTTGACCGCGCGAGCATGACGACGGCGCAAACTTCGCTACGTAGCCACACCGTTCCTGCAAAATTAGGAGCAGAGTTGGACTGGAAGGAGGTCAGTGATCCGCGCGGGTTCGCTCGCTCACCGCAACAGGGACATATACGACGCGCCGAAGCATCACCGTTCAGGTCAAGCTCGCTCGCCCAAGCATACAGCCGCGGCGCATCAGGACAGGAGATACCCAGCCCGCAACGCAGCGAAGTCAGGGCGAGTCGAGGCCAGCGATTTTGAGCAGGTAGACCTAGCCGTCTCCCGGTTATCAAGAAAGCCAGCATCGCCAGCCGAGTCAAGGTCGTTCGCGAGAGCATATAATCGCAGGTCTTGCGCATCAAGACAGCGAGCCACAGCTCGAGCCAGATATGGCCCGGAGCGGCTAGGAACGGCTGGTGAATGGTGCTTCCCGTTCTTCTGGCTGTCCTATTGACATTGTCGTGGTGAAGCCCGCTCTGTAAGGATTGCGCTTCATGGTGAGCAAAAGGTTGGGGATAAACGTGCATGAACGGACCGACGTAGCGCTGACTTGCGAAGCCCTTCAAAGTCTTTAGGGTCGCAAATATCTGCAGGCGAAACGACCGCAATGACTTCGCCATTGCTCTGAGATCCTACTGAACATCAGCGAGACCGCACAAGGACGACAGACTCACCTTCCGTCGATCTACGCCAGAACAAGGCGAGAACCTCTGAACGCAGGTGACAACCAGTGAGTACAATCACTCGAGCGCTGTTATCTCATCGATCTGGGGCGTGCAGATGTCTTCTATCGTGCTCTCGGCGCATCCCCTTCTGGCGCAAGGTAGCATGTTTATGATTAAGGGACAACGAAGGAGATGCCCGGTCTTCAAATAAGGTTCCGCCGAAACTTCAATTGAGGTGGCTGTGCAAAGTTCACCGAGCAGAATGGCCGGAGGTCGAGGACGAGATTTTGCAGTATCCAATGCCCAAGAGCGCTGTGGCAATGTCGATGTGAGTTCGAGCTTGCTTTCCTTGTATACCAGGCATCGCGATGCTGACCAGTCTATCGACAGTGTCTCTCGTACTGTCTTGTTCAAGTGCAAGGACCGTTCCCACGGGCCATTGTTGAATGCTTATGTCAGCATTGGGTCTTGTTTGGGAGACAATAGGTTGGACGCGCCGCATTTGTGTTTTTTCGGTCGGACC
>JAMQCK010000223.1:0-36132 GCA_024196135.1 Pleurotus ostreatus/Saccharomyces cerevisiae fusant | reverse complement strand
CACGAAGCCTCCGAGGAGCGGCCACTTGGATTGCACCGGGGTTTCTGCGACACGACGCGCTTGGATGTCCGCTATGTACTCGTCGTCGCGGCGTTGGACCTCTTGTTTGAGCTTTCGTACGCGTTCTTCGTAGTCCGACCGTATTCTGTCAAGTGATGAGTACGTTGTCGCTCTATAAACCTGTCGCACTCACTTCTTGATCGCGTCCAACTCTTCCATGAACCCGGCTGGCGAAGGGGGCGCAGACATGGTGCTTAAGTCGTACGAGAGCGGCACGATGACAGGCGAAGTGTTGCCCAGGTCCGCACGATACATGAGGGCAGCGAGGATGTCGTCCTCGACCTCGGCGACACCATTAGCAACCAGGGCGTCCTGTGCGGGGCCGTCCTCTGCGTCAACGCCTGTATGTGCTGAGCCGGACGAAGACGCATCGTAGTCACTCTCATCCGAGTGACTAGTAGCGTCAGAGTACTCGCTATCGGCATCCCCGCAAGCCAGGCGGTTCGCCTCCGCCTTGGCTTCCATGATCTGCCAATGAGGAGTGTTCGAGATTTCTCTATCGGCCACCCGGGCAGTAGCAAGAGCTCTCCCGCTGGGAGCAGCGGGTGGCGGGGGAATTCCCTTTGCTGCACAGTCGCGCAGGCACACTCTTCGCTCCTCGTCATCCCTGAGCGCAGATACAAGCGCTACACGTTCGGCAGGACCCAAAGAATGGGGCGGGTCGATGGGTCGATTCTCGGTCCTAATTCGCACGTCCGTACGCGCTACGTGATAGCATCCATCCCACGGCAGAGGATGGCAGCAATGAGCCGGTCGGCGTCCATCCGGGTGATGAGTGTTCGGTCGAATGGGAACACACATACGAGACTCCCAAACCTCTCCCGGGATATCAGTCGGGAGACCTTGCTGAACGAGAGAGATAGTCGCTACTCCGTATGCCGGCGGGGGCTGAGGGGCGCCAGTATTCTGCAACCTATCAATCAGCCGATTCTCAGAAGCGAGGGAGCGCGTACATCAATCGTACTGGCCACATAAACCTTGGTCGGTAGTTCACGAGCGGCCTTGATCACTGCCTGGTCCTCGATGTCCTGCAAGGATGCGACTGGATCCAGATGAAAAGTGTAATACGAGCCGGGATAGGGAAAGGTCATGTTCGATGGTTATTATGGAGCGCTGAGGGTAAGAAGAGAGTGGCTGTCGCGTTGCCATCGGCGCATATAAAAGAATCATCAGGCGATCACTGAAACACAATTGAACACAATGCTTCCATGCCAGACAGGGAACAAAGGCATGCAAGGCCGTACCGGACCGTGCCGACGGATCGTCCGCATTGTCGTGCGGCACTCGGCATCGGTTTCGGAACCCAATGAGGCAATTCCATTGTTCAATTCCCGAGTTCTCTTCCTGCCGTCGTTGACAGACCGCTGGCCCCCTGTTTCTGCGCAGTGACCTCTTCCACTTCGGGCAACGAACAATGGAAAGGGATATATCATGGGATATATAAACTGCAGGTCCAGTCGGGTCCTGCCTCACAATCCGTTCATCACCATCACTTCCCCCACCAAATACCACTGATCATGTCTCATATCCCTCCTACTCTCGCTTCTCCGTCGGCACCAGGGACACAGATAAATCGACTTCCATGCCCGCCCAGGTGCTCCCTTGCCAACCATGGTCATCAGCGCGGCAAGACCGGCCGATCCCTGTCCTCTGGCGACATTCGCACCACCAAAATCTCCCTACTAGCACCTTTTTACTCCGTCCTCAATGGATACGCCAGCCAACGTACCCGCTACAAGTCCCTAGGACATGCATCGACTCTTCGCTCACAACCTAGTGTCGCACCTTCGCACCGATCCTCGCGTCGTCCCTCAGTCGCATCGGGATCCGGCGCCCCTAGCTTTGGCGGCCCCAAAACTAGGCCTTGCGTCATTCTCGAAACGAAAGCGAGCACTGCTACGGTCTACCTCATGGGCACCTTCGAAGGAACCTACATAGACGACCTTCATCCATTATTCCAAAGACATGTCGCCATCCTCTTCTCGCCGGATTGCACATACCAGGTCGAACGGATCGCGAAGTGCAACCCCGCGCATATGCATAGCACTCCGGAATGGTGTCAGGAAGACTGCGAAAAGCTCCAGTACATCGTACCTCTTAAACACGACATCGACCTGCACGACGTCAAAGACCGCTGGGAGGTTCGCCGAACGCGTGACGGTCGCTCACGCCGTTCAATAGGCGGTGACGGTCCTGAAGGGTATATCATGGATGATCAAAACCTGGCCGACCTGGAATTTCACGCCGCAAACAAGTATGAAGACCTATTGATGGACTGCCAAAGAAGGGCGTTTAGACACGAACTTCGGCGAGTGCTCAAGGAAAAGGGCAAGGTGGGTCCTGCATTGGCGCTCACCGCACCAACTCACTCACATTCATGCAGACCGGCAGCTCACGGTCATCGCCCAACGATCCTAACCGCAGCCAGCCGTCGGTTCAAACTCGTCATTCGCGCGCCCCATCGGATGCACTCGAACCAATTCCAGAGACTCCCACCACACCCTCGTATACCAGGCCCTCCGAATCGGCGCCCGACAAGGCAAGGGACTCGTGGATCTCCACCCGCAAGTTCTCGGTGTCATCCGCCTCGAGCCAAACGTCGGCTAGCAAACGTCGGTCCGTCTACGACGACGAGTGCCCCAGGACGCCAAAGGCCGCGAAGCAGGAATTCGATACATCGTCGACGCATTCGAGGGGATCCAAGCGTTTACTTCCGTTCATGAGATCGGTGAGTCTCGTTTTTTCTTTCAGCCCATGGCCCTCGTCGTGGGCGTCTCGCATGCCACGCGCGTACTTCTTCGGGTCGCGGGCATACTTCTGTCGCGCACACCGTCTCCTACGGGTCCCCCGCGTACTTCTCCTTCGGTCGTGTGCGTGCCTCCTCCTCGCATCACGCGGGTATGCCTCCCTCCCTCCTGCACCATGCTAACGCCATCTCAGCCAAAGGCCAATACTTCAAAGCCGTCTTTACCTTCGTTCGCTTCGCAGAACCAATATGCGGTCCTTGCTTGAGCATGACGTGTCGCGAATGTGGCGTACGATCTCGACGACCGGACCGACCGGTGGGACTGCGGGCAGTCTCGCCTGGTCTTCGTCGCTTTTCTTCCGGGCGCGCGGTATCGCAAGCAGGCACGAGATACTCGCGGGAAGGCTTCGCGTATCTATTGGACTTTACGACTCTCTCCTTATTGGTGTTCTCTCTGTCATTGCGACTCAGACATTCTTTGTTGCCTCGACTCTTACTCTCCTTGTGGCGTTGACGCTCACCTTTGTATCGCTTCTCTTCTCTTCTACGTCCCTCTGTATTACCCCTCCTTTGACTCGCCTTGTAGCATACTCAGCTCGGACTCGGACGCAGTCGCGTTTGCTGCCGTATCGTGTATATTAGCATTGTCCTCTGTAGTCACGCTGCAGATTGTTTACGAATGATGGTAGCATTTGATGGACTGGATGTCGCATCGATGTAAGTATCTGCAGGGGTCGCATGAACAGACCTCAAACTTGTTGCTCTTCACCGTACGAGTAGCGACATTTCAGTACTTCAGCCTTTCAGCCATCCGTAAGCCGCCGCTAGACAGTGACGGGCGCAACCCACTTCTTCAATCCACCGCCTCTCCGTATTCTTTACATCGCTCGCGCATGCTCAGCCGTCGGCAGTTTTAGCTTCTTCCTGCTCATCCTCATCAGCGTTGCCACAAATTGCGCCTCAGTCAGTCTCTTACCCATGCGAAGGCAGCTTCTTATAGTAGCAGATCTCGTCCTTGAGCTCGTACTTCGGACCTGGCGTGATCATGTACCCAGGTAGGACGCCGTACTGCGCGAAGGGGCGAGCAGATATCAGCATTCAGCACTCAGGAGCGCAAGCCAGCAGCAGCGCCGAAGAAAGCCAGCAGCAGCGCCAGTCTGACAGGGTGGCATTACCTTCGTCCAACCGAGTCGAGGGTATACGGATTCGGCGCCGGAGCCAGCTTCGGTGCCCAAGGTCTGCAGGCGCGTTCTTGTTAGCACAGCGAGTGGTTGGATGAAGGAAGCTCTTACTAGATACGTCCGACCCTCGGCTTCCGCGATTTCTTCGATTTTGTCCATGAGCGCGCGTGCTGCGCCTCTGGAAGTACTCGTAGATCAGCGAGCGCTCGATATACATGTACACCTCAAGCCCATAGCTTGACAGGAATGAGAGGGATGAAAAGACTCGTCACTCACTTCTTCCGATATCGCGGCGACACCATCAGCTTCTGCACGCTCCCTCTAAACTGGCCAGTCTCCGTGTCCGGCTTGACCAACGTGACATAGCCTACGACCTCGGGAGGACTTCCCTCTTCGACAGACGCCATGCCAAAGATCATGGTGCAGCGGCCTGTCTGCAGAGGTAGTCAGTGGATTACTGGTGCGTCCGTTAGTGTCGGTGAACTCTGACGCGTCCGGTTTTAGATCAATTGCGGGTTCAGCGGAGTGGAAGGACCAAAGCAAGTCGAAGAAGACATATCATAGTATGGCACGAAGGGCTCACCAGCGTCTCCTCCGCACAAGCCCGATAGATCTTCGTCGCCTTCTCCCTATCGTAGGTCAGAATCGTCGCAACCGTCCTGTCGTGCTCCATGCACGCGACATGGATGTCGCCGAACGCCGGGAGAAGATGCTGGTGCTTGGCGTGGTCGTAGATGTGGATTTCCATCGTGGCGAGGTACAGAGGGCGTCGCTGATAGCAGGATAGAGGGAGAGAGATGCTGATTGATATAGTAAAGGTAAGTTCTAGGCGGTGAGCCACCAGTATCAGTGAAGCTAGATAGTGGTTAGCAATAAACGAAAAGAGGACGCGCGTACAAGTTCAACGTGACGAGGACCGCATCAGTCCTTCAGTGAAGAAACCGACTCACCTGACAACACTCGGGACCGAGAGCTGTGGCGGAGGAGCGCTCGCAATGCGCGAACATGTGGCGCAAGGCACTATGTATAGCATTCACCTCGCGCGTATCCCATTCCATATAGTACTTCCCTTCCACGAAGCCACGAAGCCTTGCAAAAATCTCATATCCAGATCCATCCTCGTCCATCTTTCTAAGCCTTTCATGACTTCGCATCGGCAGCCCCCTCCTCATCCCCAATCGTCACTTCACTAATTCCTGATCGTCCTTCACTCAATCAATCCTCGCCCGCCCGAAATCTGCCACGAACGAGTCGAACGACCGCTCTTCGTCTGCCGGCGTCGGCGCGCGGATGCCCGTCTCAGGCTTAGGTGGTTTGCACGTCCAGAGGGTGGCCCAGTCGATGGGTGGGGAGGTGGGGGAGGGAGGCGTGGATGGGCTAGTTGTCCGAGTTTTCGTGTCGTCAGAAGGCGCGTCAGAAGAGGAAGGTTCTTTGGCGGACACGGAGGACGGCTCGGGTGCGGTGGGAGAAGAACACGAATTGCTTGCAGGGTTGGGATGAGAAGGCGAGGCCGTTAATTCCGGCTTCGTTGTGTCCGCATTTCGTCCAGCAAAGAAGGGATGTGCGCGAAGGGCGTCCGGGCTCGACTTCGGTGCGACGCCAAGACGGTCGGAGGGGTCGAGGACCTACGAGTTGAGCGTTAGACACATTTCCCGTGCGTCTATAGAGGCAACAAAGAAGGGGACGCGGCGCCGACTAGGGTCTCACTCTCTCCACAGCAAGGAAAAGGCATACAAAGAGAATAGAGAGGAGGCTGAGCTCACCAGCAACCGCTCGACCAAATCCCTCGCATCCTCGTCGAACCCGGCCGGAAAGCTATAATCCAGCGCCTCGATCTTCTTGAACGTGAGATAGTCCGTGGGGGCGAGGAAGGCGAGGGTGCCGGCGATGAGGTAGAAGACGATGCCGCCGATGGCCCAGAGGTCGGAGCTGGGGGCGGATGAGGTGAGTGGGTGTTCAGTGGCATGTGAGCGCGATCATCTAGGTGTATGCAACGGATAGAAGCGAGCGGAAGACAAGACTTACGCAGCACTCGTCGTCTTGAGGGTCTTGTCTAGCAGCTCGGGGCTGACATAGGCTGCAGAGCCGACGAAGGTGCTCTTGCGCGGTGCTTTTGCAAGGTCAGCGAATGACGGTACGCGTGATGCAAGAAATTCTCACCATGGTCGTCAGGATTCTGAGCGATGTAAGCACAGCCAAAGTCAGCGAGCTTGATGCGCAGGTCACTATCCAGCAGTGCATTTTCAGGCTTTAGGTCGCGATGAATTATGCCTTGTGCGTGCATCCATAGCACCGCGTCAACAATTTGGGCGGCGTAGTATCGTGCCACGCGCGTCGAGAAGGACCCGTATTCCTTGACGAGCAGTTGGAGGTCTCCACCTGGGGCAACGTCCATGACGAGGTCTTCAGAAAATTATGTTAGGCCTAGTTCTCTCGAAGAGAGACAGAGATAAGCCTACACAAATGCGTTGGATCCTGGAAAGCGTTATACAACTTCAGAAAGCCGGGATGCTTGCCAGACCCCAGCTTTGCCAGCGCATTCTTCTCCGCAATGGCCGTCTTGGCCTTCCCCTCCCGTATGAGCTTGACCTTGCTGATGATCTTCACCGCGTAGAGCTTCTCAGGGACGGCGGGCAGACAGGCCTCCATCACCTATCATCGCATGTTCATCGGCGTTTGCAAGCTTCGGCGAAGGGAGACTGCGCGCACTGTCGACCACGAGCCGGTCCCCAGGTCTCGTAGGAATTTGAGATCGTGCGAGGTCTGCACTTGACGGATGTCGGTGACCAGCAGGTTAGACGCCGTGTCGCGCGCTTCGTCCTTCTTGGACCCCATCTCTGCCCACGCGGGTGCGGCGTGACGGCGAGGAGTGGTATTTCTCGGAGGAGATGAGGCGGAGGTGTCCGTATGTCTGTCAGGGCTGGACATATCGGGGACAATACACAGAGTCGATGAAAGAAGCAAGAAGTCGAACGGCGCGTCACATGTCAGCCAATGTGCCACACGTCATCGCCACAAATTCAATGATCGCTGCTCGGTTCGGGCCGAAGTGCCTGACAGGGGCGTTGGCTTCCGTCCGTCCAGCGCATCAACCGCCTGTCTCACCACTCCCCCATCGATCCCGCTCCCCTCGCTACCACCACCGCCCTTCGGCGCAGCACCCTCCTCCTCGGCGCGCTATGCTCACCGAGCCGCTCTCGCGACGCGAGATTGGGCTCATCTTCTTCTCCATTCTCGTCCTCAGCGTAACCTACGGCCTGCGCATTACGGGAGCCCTCGATGGAGCCGAGTTGTTCAGGGAGTCTGTTGTGCAGGATGTGCCGGTCGCGGAGGTGATGGGGCACGCACACAATGGCACTCGGCGGCACAGGCATCACCATATCGCTCGGGCGTCTAATTTGGAGGCCATCAACCACTCGGAACTGGAGGCGACCATGGACGAAGCGCTCATCCAATGGGGAACCGATGTACCCGAAAGCAAGATGCGCGCGCAGTCTCCAGGTGCGTATGGGCGTCTACGCTATATGTGTATCGCGCGCTAATGCTTCCAAGGATACAACGTGATCGACAATGTCGTGCTCTTCACTAAGACGATGTACATCGTCACAGATAAACCCGAGACATTCCCCCCTCTGAAGACCATCGTCGCCTCTACCGGACAGACCTACAATGATTGGAAAATCATTAGCAAGAAGGACGCACCCAATGTCTTAGGCAAACACGCCGGAATGTGCGCCTCTACCTCATCACCACGCTTGCGTTAACTAACTTAGACCCCCAGCATGCGCGGCGTAACCTGGATGGCCGCCGACGCCGACGTGCACAACACCACGCTCTTCGCCCTCTGGCGTACCTACGCCTCCCTCGACCCCAACACCGGCGCCGACTCCCGCACCGCCCTCACGCCCCCCACCCGCCTCTTCTTCCCCCAAATCCGCGTCTACAACGACCCCAACCCGCCCTTCCAGGACTACTGGATCCGCCGGCGGCGCTCCCCCACGGGCTTCCACCCCTTCACCTTCAAGGCCGCCTTCCCGCACCTCTCCACCCTCTTCCTCGAGGCCTGGGAGGACTACCACCAGATGGAGGTGCCGTACTTCATTGAGAGGATAGTGATCGCGGACCGGCGCGCAGCTCTGGAGGCGGGGAAGGGCACGTATGGCGGCGCGCTGGAGCTGCCGGCGAGCAAGCACTGGTGGGAGCCGAAGCGGCGGACGCTGGCGCAGTACTTCGATACGTACGAGGAGGGGAACGCGAATAAGCGGGTGATCACGTACATACAGCGGCAGCATGCGACGACGGGGTCGAAGCTGAGGGCGGAGGACCATGCAGCGTTGTTGGATGCACTGGGCAAATTGGGTCGGGAGGTGGAGGTGCATGTGGCTTCGGACGATGACGAGGAGACGAACTGGACGCGGAGGCTGAGCTCGATTACGCGGTCGGAGGTGGGTGGCTCTCACGCGAATCAGAGGACGTGCACTGACATGCCGCAGATCGTCATCGGCGTGCACGGCGGGCAGTTGATGGACGCGGTGTACATGAAGCCCTCGCTGCGGTCCACCCTCCTGGAGTTCTTCCCCGCGAACGGCTTTTGCTCCGACCGACAGCTGGCCATGCAGTCCCTCGGCATTGACTATCACGCTTGGACGGAAACGAAGTACGTTCGATTGGCGATCGTGCGCTCTGATGGACGCTGACTTTTCTCGGCTTAGACCCTACACGCTCGACGCCTCCGCTCAGCACAACCAAGAACCCAACGGGGGCACTATCGCCATAGATGTGGACGCTGTCATGGCGATTGTTCGCCAGCGATTGCTAGCATCTTGAGCGCGCGAGCGTATTAGGAGTTGGCGCATGCGACTGAGAGAAGTCCGAGCGCGTCGGTAGTCGTCTGGCCGGCTCATTGGCGGAAGGATCCGGCGTGGGCTGCGAAGAGGGTGAAAGGTACCGGTCATCCGAGGAGAGGATGCCGCAGGTTCACGGGCGAAGGGGACGTAGTAGAGGACTGCTGGCGGACAGTGGAGGAGCGCTGGAAGTTAGCAGAGGACTCCTGGAGGACGAAGGGCGTCGCGGGTGACCACATTGTCTTTCCTATTGTACATTACAGCCGGCTGCGAGTGTCACATATTCCGTACTATAGCCGTACATGCACCCAACTAGACTAGGATTCGGGCTATCATGCTTTCCCTGAAGCGAAGTGAAGGGCTCAGTAGTGTGAAAGGCCTGAAGGTGATTACCAGTAACCAGTTGCGCAGGATGTACGTCGAGTTGTCGACGCGTTCAGCGGTCTTGCGAATTGTCGACGCTTTCAGCGGTCTTGCGAAGGACGGCTGCTAGCTACGCTTGTCGATGCGGTCCATGGATCCGTTAATGTGCGGTTGCCATTCATAAATAATCTGCAGCAAGATTGGTGCAGGGAATAATGCTACTATACACGATACGATATCGCAGCCGCGTCCGAGGTGAGTATGCTACAAAGGAGGCCAAAGGGAGGAATAAAATAGAGGGAATAAGAGTAGGAATGAGCGAGAGTGAGAGTTGGGATGAGAGGGAAACAAAGGAGGGGCATGATACAAAGGTGGGCGCCAACGCTACAAGGAGTGAGAGTCGAGGCTACAAAGGGTCGAAGCTATAGTGAGGATATGTGGATACACAGGCCCCGCCTGTGAGCACTGCGCGCCTGTATAGAGAGCGATATAGACCGGCCGAGACTGCCTGCAGTGGGTCCGGTCGTCGGGCACGCTCACTGGCATGCGAGGGCCTCGTATTTGTTAGGCGAAGCGACCGAAGGTTGCGGAGTATTGGCCTTTGTCTACGTAAGTTGTCAGCATAGTGCACGAGGGGGAGATAAACTAGCGACGTGAAGGGAGGCACGCCCGCGACTGTAGGAGAAGTACGCCCGCGACCGTAGAAGCACGTGCGCTACATGAAGGGCAAGTCCACTCTGAGCGCAAGGGACAGATATGGCTTGGACGGGAGGCAGAGACAGGAAGCGATACTCACCGATTTCTTGAGCGGGATTGAATGCTTGGAGTCCTTGGACCGTATCGACGACGTGTCAAATCCCAGCTTCGCAGCCTTCGGCGTCTTGGGGCACCCATCGTCGGAGACGGAGGGGCGTTTGCCAGTCGTCGTTCGGCTCGAGGTGGATGTCATGGAGAGGGCAGTAGACACGCGTTTGAGGGAAGCGCGCCAGCCCGAAGGATCCTCGCGCACCGACGGGGTGTTCTCAATGAATGAGGGAACGGCCGCCTCCGAAAGGACGGTTTGTATCGACGGGGCGTACGAATCGAACGTTATGACGGACGCGTTGCTGTCAGCCGGCTCCTTACTAGCTGCCTGTATTGTGATAAGTAAAGAACAGTCATGCATGTGCAACGAGCGCGACTCACCATCTTTTCGTCGAGTATCCGTCGAAGTCTTCGTCTGTAAGCCCTGTCACCAGACAAATACTTCAGCTGTCGAGCCGTTTCTTCGGCGTAATCGTATAAGCCGAGTAAATTGCGTTCGTCCATGTAATATCCTTCGGCGTTCGAGTCGGCAGCTAAGCGATCAGGACTGCGTAGCTCGTCCCCGCCGGCCTTCTGACGACCGGAAGCTAACCATCGGTCTTTGATCTCGTCCAGGTCGATGTCGTGTAAGAGAGGGACGATGTACTGGACGTTGCCTTTCGCCTGATACCACTCCGGTTGGCTATGAAGATGCCTCATCTTGCTGTTCTGTAGCCAATCGCCTTTGTGCTTGCTCTTGCGCGAGACGAGGATGGCGAGGTGTGGTCGAAGGTCCTTGTGAATCCGGTCTACGAAGGCCCCTTCAAACGTTCCCATAATGCAGACTTCGGCGCTGGATTGGCCCACGTTGACAACGATGCAGGGTCGTTTTTTGGGGCCGTTGGTGGTAGAGGCGCAGGATGGGGATGCGACGGTCGATTGCCGTGACCGAGGGGACGCAACAGATCGCGAGCGAACAGTCGATGAGCGTCGAGAGGGCTGGCGTACTTTGGACCTCCCAGAACAGTCATCCAGGATCTTGTAGAAAGGGGCCAGGAGGGATATGTAGGTGATACGGATGTCCCCTACCGCGAGGTGTGCGCCGGTTCTACCACCGCAGTGACGATTTGGTCCACGAGCGCACTCGCGCGTGCATCGCAGTCGTTCTACGCGGGACCTCGGCTGTGACGGAGGTGCGAGGCCGGGAGGAGGGAGAAGCATTGTGTAGCAATGTGAAGGTTGTGTGAGGGGAAGGGAGATGGCGCATAGTCCATTGTTGACGGGCTATTTAACAAGCAGCGCAGTCAGCCATAAGAAGTATGGTTACATTGTCCGTCGGATGGTCCTTGCACCGTCGGACAAGGCTGTCCTGGTCCGCGCATGATGGCAGGAAATCGAACAATTGAATTGCCCAATCCGGAACCGGTGCTGAGCCGCCGGCGCGGTCCGGTTGCTGCTCCGGTGTCCGCCTTTTGTTCCAAGTTTGCTCTTGTCCGGCATGAATGTATCGGTCGCTTTGGGTTCTCGTGATGGCTTGATGTAGGTCTGATAGTTCGTTCGCGTGCATCACCCTGCTTTCTTCTTGCCTTCACCTTCTTCGCGACCCATTGACCGCGAACATGTCTTTTCCCGACAACGGCGCGTATTATACCTTTCATCTAGACCCTGTCGCGTCCCTGCAGGACATAGACGACGAGGAAGTCGCTGAGGCTGCTCGCCGAATATCGCCCAAGGTCTATGTGGCGTGCACGATTAAGGTAGGTATGCATTTGCACGTCGTGCAGCATTTCTTACTGATGAAATCATTCGCAGACCATCGGCGCTCCCCAACCTCCCCCGGCGTATGAAGTGGCAACTATCGCACTTGTACAACAGGGTCTTCCACCTGAAAGTCCCGAAGACTTCTTGGAATCAAGGATGTGCGTCCCCATCCGACCCAACACCCAACATCCCGATGGTCGAAGACCTGCTCACTGCTGCGACCCTCTACCCTGGGATGGATGCTACCATGTCTCGCTGCATAGTACTCGCGTGCGCATCAGGACCGAGAATCGGAATACTTATCCTCCTCACTCTCTCGGCCCATCCGAGTGCGTAACGCTCAGATTCCTTTTCGGCGACGACGAGCAGCGTCGAGAACGCCTGCGCGACTGTGCAGCGAAAGGGATTGCACCACCACCCCCTCAACCTAGCAGTATGACGCTCGCCAGCATCAGCAACGCCGACAACAATCGCTCGGACTTACCTTACTGGCAAATCATGGCCGCTAGGCGGGAAGCGGCCCTCTCTGAGCCTCCTCTGGAGCTGCACGTCGAAATTGACGAGAACTGGGACGCCGAGACAGATTACTCCGATGCCAGCGGCTACTCAGATGGTGGGAGCGCTGACCACGGCGACCCCCCTGCTCCTACGACCCGACCCGGGAATGGAGCACCGGACGACGTCGCGCGGGAAAGATCTCCGGCGGTCGAAGATGTCGCGGAAGTCGAGAATGACATACTCGCCGCGCTCACTCATCGTGCGGACTTGGGCAACACCTCGCCGGTCATCGTACCGCTCTCGTACGATTTGAGCACCTTAACCGCGCCCCCTTCGCCGACTGGGTTCATGGAAGAGTTGGAAGCTATCAGGAAGTGAGTGCGGTTGCCTTGTAGAGCGACAGAATGCTGATTACCTGAAAGGATACGGTCTGATTACGGAGAGCGCGTACGACGGCTCAAGGAAGAGGTCCAACGTCGCGACGACGAGTACATGGCAGACATCCAAGCGCGCCGTGTCGGAGAGCCTCCGGTACAATCCAAGTGGCCGCTCCTCGGAGGCCTCGTGCCATTCACCAACAGAGTGAAGGCGCGCTTGGGTGCGTTCGACGTCTTCTCGTATTACTTGTCGACTGACGTGGATAACGCCAGTATCTTTGCGCCGTAGGTCCGGGTCGCCGGCGAGCAGCTCGCCGTCGAAGGTGAAGCCAAGGACACTGAGACTGCTGATGTTCTCGTCCGTTTGGAAGCGCTCGAGATCGTGATGTTTGAGCATTGGTCGTTTGGTGTATACCTGTAATGGCTTCGCGGGACGAAGCTGTAATTATGATTGAATTCATTTGCCACGATCTTTAATGCCTTTCCTGTATGCTATTGTATGAGTCAGCGTACGTCGCGCGCACTCGGAGACTATTCTGTGTGGTTTGCCATACTCGTGCGCCGGTACCTCCAACTGGCGATGCGGGTGACCATGGCTGACCGCAAGTATGCCTATACGCCGCGATACATGGTCCACCGTCGCCTCAGGCCTGAGGCACGGACGTCCGAGTTGGCACACGGATACTGCCAAATGAGGAACAATAACACGAGCCGGCGCGGGCCGGGCTGGTCCGAAACACCACAGACCATTGTTGCAAGCTTGATCCTGTCCGGCATGATGTCTCTATTGTGTTTCCTGTATCGCCTGATGCTTCTTATATTCACATCTGTCGTCTTGACCTCACTTCTGCTCTGACGTCCGCCCCCATGTCTTTTCCTGCCGATGGCTCGTATTTCACCTTTCGCCTGGATCCAGTCGCATCTTTACAAGACATAGAGGACAAGCAGGTTGCGAAAGCAGCCCGGAGACTCTCGACAAAGAAATATGTGGCTTGCTTGACTTGGGTGCGTGGTATGAAATCCGCGGGTCTTCAGAATCTGACAGTCTTACAAGCCTGTCGGCGCCCCTCAACTGCCGCCTGCGTATGAGGTGGCGAACATTGACCTCGTTCAGCAAGGCCTCCCTCCCGAAGTTCCTGACGAGTTTCGCGAGTCCCGAATGTGCGTTCCGATCCGACCGAACACTCAGCATCCGGATGGGCGTCGAACTGCTCATTGTTGCCATCCGCTCCCTTGGGATGGGTGCTATCATGTCGCGGCGCATCGCACGCGCGTACGAATTAAGACTGAAGTACGGCCCATTGACCCCCCACACTCTCTTGCTCCTGCCGAATGCGTGCTGCTCAACCATATGCTCGAAGATGACGAGGAGAGACGAGCGCGCCTGCGTGAATGTGCAGCGAAGGGACTCCCGCCGCCGCCCGTTGCTTCCGGCGACTACACGATCTCTGCTATCAGGGCTGCTGACCAGGAGATCGCGGACACTCCTCACTGGCAGATCAGAGCCGCCGAACGTGCCGAACGCCTTGCCAATCCACCTAACGAAGGGGCCTTCCAAATGAAACTCAAGCCGAACTGGGACGCCGAGAGCGACAGCAGCGACTACTCTGAATCAGATCATGGTGGCCACGATGCGCCAGTCCGCGGCTCCGCGCATTCCGATAACGACGTGCCAGACAACGCTGCTACTGATCCTGCCGCCGCTGTCGATGATATCGCGGACGTGGAGGATGCCATTCTCACTGCTCTCAATCATAGAGCGGACTTGCGCGATCTCTCGCCGGTCATCGTACCTCTCTCGTATGACCTTAGCGCCTTGTCCGCACCACCCTCGCCGACTGGATTCATGGAAGAACTAGACGCTATCAGGAAGTAAGTGTGATGTCTTCGTCAAGCGGCATCCCATTGATGTTGCTCGGCAGAATACGGTCGGACTACGAGGAACGCATCCGAGGGCTGAAAGACGAAGTTCGACGTCGCGACGATGAATATATGGCGGACATTGAGGCACGTCGGACCAAACAGTCTCCCGCGCGGTCCCGTTGGTCCATACCCTCATGCTTCGCGCCGTTCGCCAACAAGCTGAAGGCTCGCCTGGGTGCGTTCAACGCGCTGACTTGTTCCTCGGTAGCTGACGCAGATGTTAGTGTCTATACGCCATAGGTCTGTTATGCCAGCGAGTACGTCGCCGTCGGAGGTGAAGCCCAGGAAGCCGAGATCGTTGGTATTTGCGGCTGTCTGGAGGCCTTCGAAGGCGTGAGCGCCGTAGTTGATTGATGGCCGTGGCTATTGCGTTTCGCAGGCAGAGAAGTATCATCAAGACATGGTACGCTCTTCAGCATTGCTCATAATATGTGTTATAGTAGTGTGCCGGTCATGCACGCGGTCCTTACTACTGTGAACTCCATTTGCTCCCATTGGGTTGAACGAAGGTCCTGCCAACAAGGGGGGATTGAAGGATCTTCAGCGGATATGTCCCGCCTGAGTTGACGCCGCGATGCCGAATTTCCGCGTTTCCAAGCCTTTACTTGGCCGTTTCGGGAAGAGAAATGCTGCCATATTGGGAACAATGGCACGAGCCGTGATCCGCCGGCACGGTCCGCGACCGTCCGCCGTTCTGCCGCATTCCTTTGTTCCTTGTCTGACACGACCATGTCCTGCTCAATTGTTTTTTGCGATCATCTGATGGCTCTTCCTGACGTGTCGATGGCAACGCACGAGCCCCTTGCTCCTTACCCTCAACCCCTCATAGTCTTCGAATATGACCTTTCCCTATCCCGGCTCGTACTACACTTTTCGCCTGGATCCTGTCGCGTCCCTGCGGGACATTGAAGACCAGGCAGTTCTCAAGGCCGCTCGTGAACTACCGACCAAGGTTTATGTGGCCAGCACGATTGATGTACGTGCTCCCTCGCTCCTGAGACTTGGCTCCTCAATTCTCTGCAGAATACTGGCGCCCCTCAGCCCCCGCCGGCATACAGCGTGGCGACCATATCTCTTGTTCAGCAAGGTCTCCCACATGATATCTCGGAGAACTTCTTGGAGTCTCGAATGTGTGTTCCCATTCGACCGAACACGCAACACCCGGACGGGCGCCGACCTGCTCATTGCTGCCATCCTCTGCCCTGGGATGGATGCTATCACGTCGCGCGAACGGACGTGCGAATTAGGACCGAGACTCGACCCATCGACCCGCCCCATTCTTTGGGCCCTGCCGAACGCGTAGCGCTTGTAGCCGCCCTCAGGTATGACGAGGAGCGAAGAGAGTGCCTGCGCGACTGTGCAGTGAAGGGAATTCCCCCACCACCCGCTGCTCCTAGCGGGAGAGCTCTTGCTGCTGCCAGGGTGGCCGACAGAGAAATCTCGAACACTCCTCATTGGCAGATCATGGAAGCAAAGGCGGAGGCGAACCGCCTGGCTTGCGGAGACGCCGATAGCGTGTACTCGGACGCTGCCAGTCACTCGGATGAGAGCGACGACGAAGTGTGTTCGTCTGGTTCGGCGCATATGGGCGGTGACGCGGAGTACGGCTCCACAATGGACGCCCAAGCTGCTTATGGTGTCGCCGAGGTCGAGGACGACATCCTCGCTGCCCTCATGTACCGCGCGGACCTGGGAAACACCTCCCCGGTTATTGTGCCGCTCTCGTACGACTTGAGCACCCTATCCGCGCCCCCGTCGCCAGCTGGATTCATGGATGAGCTGAACGCTATCAGGAAGTGAGTGTGATAGCTTCGCAGAGCGACAGTGTACTCAATACCTAAAAGGATACGCATGGACTACGAAGATCGCGTACGACGGCTTAAGGAAGAGGTCCAGCGACGCGACGAAGAGTACATGGCCGGCATTCAGGCGCGCCGTATCGGAGAGTCTTCTATACAAGATCTAGATAAGTGGCCGCTCCTCGGAGGCTTCGTGTCGTTCACTAACAAAGTGAAGGCGCGCGTGGGTGCGTTCAAAATGCTCTCGTGTTTCTCGTCGACTGACGCGGATGATTCTAGTACCCTTGTGCCGTAAATCAGTGTCACCGGCGAGCACCTCGCCGTCGAAGGTGAAGCCAAGGAAACCAAAGTTGCTGATGTTCTCGTCCGTTTGGGGGCGCTTGCGGACTGGCGCTGCCTGATTGTGACGTGATTTTGCGGCAATAGTGACTACAGCGGGAGATGCTCTGATTTTGCAATATTCCACAAAGATGTGCAGGTTGCGGGGTCCACGGTTAGGGAGCATCTCAAGGATACCTAGTGCCTTTGAATTATACACCAATATCTTGGGCTACGGTAGCTCGTACATAAGTAATCGGAGGGAAGCGAATACGTCTTGTCATGCGGCTCGTCGGCGTCCAACTCTCGCGTTGCTAAGCCGTTTTCGAAATACAAATGCTCCCAAATTGGGAACAATAGCACGGGCCGGTGTGGTAATGCGCCGGCGCGGTCCGAGACCTTGCTCCGACGGCGGACTCCTTGGTTCTTGTCTGGCACGACCATGTTGTGTCCAATTGTTTTCTTGCAATCAATACGTAGCCTATATAGACGCGCTGGTGACAATGCAGCAGCTCCTCTCTTCACACTCTCATCATCGCTGCGACGAGGCCAGTGAAAATGTCTTTCCCTGACAACGGCGCGTATTACACTTTTCGTCTGGACCCGGTTGCCTCCCTGCAAGACATTGAGGATGGCGAGGTCGCCGAGGCTGCTCGCAGGATATCGCCCCAGATTTATGTAGCCTGCACGATCATGGTGCGCGATGCCCTGCTTCGATGATCTCAGTGGACTGACGGCCTTCAGACCATTGGCGCCCCACAACTCCCCCCAGCATACGAAGTCGCGACAATTGCTCTCGTTCAGCAAGGCCTCCCGCCTGACAGTCCTGGGAAATTCCTTGAATCGCGGATGTGTGTCCCCATTCGACCCAACACACACCACCCAGACGACCGTCGACCTGCTCACTGCTGCCATCCGCTACCTTGGGATGACTGCTATCACGTCTCTCTTCACAGTACCCGTGTGCGGGTCCGGACCGACTGTCGAGACGAGGATCCACCTCATTCACTAGGCTCTCCCGAGTGTGTGACGCTCAGGTATATGATCCAAGA
This sequence comes from Pleurotus ostreatus/Saccharomyces cerevisiae fusant, assembly GCA_024196135.1. Taxonomy (NCBI): domain Eukaryota; kingdom Fungi; species Pleurotus ostreatus/Saccharomyces cerevisiae fusant. The sequence continues at coordinate 18,427 of JAMQCK010000223.1, read as the reverse complement.
CGATGAGCAGCGTCGGGAATTCCTGCGCGATTGTGCAGCAAAGGGGATTCCACCACCGGCCCCTGCTCCTAGTGACATGACGCGCGCCTGCATTGACGGTGCAGACAGCGAACGCTCAGATACCCCTTACTGGCAGATATTGGCTGCTAGGCGGGCGGAGCGCCTCGCTAGACCTCCCCTTCAGCTGCACGTGGAGATCGACGAGAATTGGGACGCCGAGACCGACTACTCCGATGCCAGTGACTACTCCGATGGTGGCAACGCCGACCCCGCCGACCCGCCTGCTTCTGGCCCACCTCGTTCCGGGCTTGAAGCACATGAAGCACAGGTTGTGGTCGCGCGGGAAACGGCTCCGGCAGTAGACAATATCGCGGAGGTCGAGAACGATATACTCGCTGTTCTCACTCATCGCGCGGACTTGAGCAGTTTCTCGCCAGTCATCGTACCGCTCTCATACGACTTGAGCACCTTGTCTGCGCCCCCGTCGCCAACTGGCTTCATGGAAGAGTTGAGGGTTATCAGGAAGTGAGTGCGACAGATTTGTAGAGCGACAACGCACTAATGACATGGGTAGGATACGGTCGGACTACGAAGAACGCGTACGAAAGCTGAAAGAAGAGGTCCAGCGCCGCGACGACGAATACATAGCGGACATTCAAGCGCGCCGTACCGGAGAGCCTCCATCACGATTCCAGTGGGCACTCGGCATCGTGCCGTTCACTCGTAAAGTGAAGGCGTGCTGGGGTGCGTTTGACGTGCTCTTGTATTGCTCGCCGACTGATGCAGATGACTCTAGTATCTTTGCGCCGTCGGTCTGCGTCGCCGGCGAGCACCTCGCCGTTGAAGGTGACGCCGTGGAAGTTAAGGTTGCTGTTGCTCTCGCCCTTCTCGAAGCGTTCCGCGAGGTCGTCAGAATGAGCAGAAACAATCTCAAGATATAGAGGGCTGAGTAGGCGCGGGTGGTTCATCGTAGACAGAGAGACTGTGGAATAGAGACGGAGATCCCGCCAGTCGCATGCGTCACTGTCTCACGGTGACTTATGGACGGACCAAAGGACTCACGGACTAATTCCAACTCTCGTAAATGGCGATCTTGTGAAGACCGACTTTGAACTCTATGGCGCGACCCCTCCAGGTCCATCCATGCGACGTCCATGGTCCGTCAATGCGATTGCCGTTCACAAGCGATAAATCTGCAGCAATGACATCGATACAGAAGACAATGCTAATGTACATGGCGCGGTAGTCCCGAGGGGAGTATGCTACAAAGGGAGTCAATGGACGAGGTGACACAATGGGAGCCAAAGGAGAGGAGTGATACAGAGGGAAACAAAGGAGGAGTGATGCACAGGAGGGCGTCAACGCTACAGTGGGAGTGACAGTCGGGGATATAAGGGGAGTAAGGGCCGAAGCTACAGAGAGTCACGATGTCCATCGAATCAGATACGCAGAGCCTGCTTGTGGGTATCCCGCGGCTGCCTGCGATACCGCGCGCCCGGAAGAAGAGCGACGAAGACCAGGCGAGACTGCCCGCAGTCCCACCGGTCGGTCCAGTCGTCGAGATCGTACGCCGCGTTCCCAACGCGTCGTGCTCAAGCAAGGATCGCATACTTGTTCGGCGAGGCGAACGAAGGTAAAGACGGCTGAGAAGTATTGGCCTTTGACTGAGATGGCGTCAGCATGGTGCAGGAGGGAGAGGAGGCATACCCGCGTGATGCGAGGAGGAGGCACGCCCACGACCGAAGGAGAAGTACGCGTGCGACCCGTAGAAGACGGTGGGCGCGACAGAAGTACTATGCCCACGACCCGAAGAAGTACGCGCGTGGCATGCGAGACGCCCGCGACGAGGGCCATGGGCTGAAAGAAAAAACGAGACTCACAGATTTAATGAACGGGATGAGACGCTTGGATCCCCTCGAATGCGTCGACGATGTGTCGAATTCCTGCTTCGCGGCCTTTGGCGTCCTGGGACATTCGTCATCGTAGCAGGACCGACGTTTGCTAGCCGCCGTTCGGCTCGAGGCGGATGACACCGAGAACTTGCGCGTCGAGATCCACGAGTTCCTTGCGTTGTCGGGCGTCGTCGACACGGTGGGTCGGGTATATGAGTGTGTGGTAGGATTCTCTGGGATAGGTTCAAGCGCAATTGACGGGGCGCGCGAATGACGAGTTTGAACCGACGCGTGGCTGCGATTTGGATTGCTGCCGGCCTGTATGAATGCTGGTCAGTCGACGCAACGGAAGGTTACGAGCGCCGATGCAAGACTCACCTTCCCCCGTTCCCTCAGTGCTTGTCGAAGATCATGTCTGTACGCCCTCCTTCGGCAGCGCCTTTTCAAAACTTGGTACATATCTTCGGCGTGGTCGTCCAAGTCGAACATATTCTGTCCATCCATATAATAGCCTTCGATGCCGTCGCCGCCTGCTGAGAGTGTAGAGCCTCCACCGCCGGTCCGGTGGACCTTCCAGCGATCGTTGACCGCACGCAAGTCGATATCATGCCTGAGAGGCACGATATATTGTAGATGCCCGAGATGCTTAGGCTTCTGGGCCCATTCTGGAGTGCTATGCATGTGCACAGGCGTGCCCTTCGTGAATCGCTCCTCCTCGTACGAGCTGTCGCGGGAGAAGAGGATGGCGACATATTCCTGGAGTACCGGATGAAGCTCGTCTATGTAGGCTCCTTCGAAAGTGCCCATCAGGATGACTTGAGCTGTGGCCTCATCCCTGTCGATAAGTACGCAGGGCCGAATCTTGGGCCCGCCTCTACCGGAGGCACAAGACCCCGATGCTACCGACGAGCGCCGCGAAGAACAGTGCGAAGATGCAACGCCAGGCTGCGAGCGAAAAGTCGATGTACGCGCCAAAGACCTGTCATCGAGTTTGACACTGTGGTAGCCTTTCAGGGCAGTATAGAACGGTGCCAAGAGGGATACTGTGGTCTTACGAATGTCTCCCAGTGAAAGCTCCCGGCCGGTCCTGCCACGGTGATGGATCACGCTGCACGAGGCAAGGGCGCAATCAGGCGCGCAGAAAAAGCAAGACGGCTTCGGTCCCGTTGTAGAGGATGAGGTGGAAGTAGGAGAGGTACGAGACATTGTTGGCGATACCCGGGACGGTGAGGACATCGAAGGCGGGGCAATTGAAGAACAGTGATGCAGGACCCAACTTGGACCTGCTGATTATATACGACGCGCCGAGACATGACAGCTATTGTCAATTTCCTGCTTTGGGGCTGGTCATTGCATGAACAAGAGAGAGACGGACCGCCCATGATGGTGGGAAGGAAGCCCCGAAGTCGAACAATGGAATTGCCTCATCCAGTCCCGAAGCCGATGCCGGCGCCGCGTGGCGGTGCCGGGAACCCGTCGGCTCGGTCCGGGGCGGCGCCTCGTTGCATGCCTTTGTTCCTTGTCTGGCATGGACGTATTGTGTTCAATTGTATTTCGGTGATCGCCTGATGGTTCTTTTATACCAGTCAACAGCAACGCGACAGCAGCTTTTCTTTCTTCCCTCATCAAGTCACCATGTCCTTTCCCGACTCAGGCTCGTATTACACTTTCCACCTCGATCCGGTCGCGTCCCTGCAGGACATAGAGGACGAGGAAGTGATCAAAGCCGCTCGCGAGATACAGACGAACGTATATGTGGCGTGCACAATTGGGGTAAGTTCTCGCAGTCTCCGGAAAGCAGGTCAGCTAACAATCTGTACAGAATGTTGGCGTCCCTCAACCCCCGCCGGCATACGAAGTCGCAACCATCTCTCTCGTTCAGAAAGGGCTCCCGCCTGACAGCCCTGAAGACTTCTTTGAGTTTCGGATGTGTGTCCCTATCCGACCGAACACTCAACACCCGGAAGGGCGCAGACCTGCTCATTGCTGCCACCCACTGCTTTGGGATGGATGCTACCACGTCACGCGCACGAACGTGCGCATCAGGACGGAGAATCGGCCTATCAACCCACCTCATTCTTTGAGCCCCAAGGAGCGTGTAGCGCTCAAATCTTCCCTCAGGGACGACGAGGAGCGACGAGAGTGCCTGCGCGACTGTGTAGCGAAAGGAGTCCCGCCTCCACCTGCTGCTCCTAGCGAAATGGCGCTCGCTAGTGCTCGAGGCGCCGACAGGGGGATCTCCGACGTTCCGTACTGGCAAATCCTGGAAGCAGAGGAAGAAGCCGAGCGTCTGGCTTGGGGGGACACCGATAGTGCGTACTCCGACGCTACCGGTCATTCGGGTGGGAGCGACGACGATGCGTCCTCATCTGGTACGGCGCATACTCGCGGTGACGCAGAGGGCGACCCCGCAGTGCACACCGCTCACGCTGCTAATGGTGTTGCGGAGCTCGAAGACGACATCCTCGCTGCCCTTACTTATCGCGCGGACCTGGGCAACACCTCGCCGGCCATCGTGCCGCTCTCGTACGACCTGAGCACCCTCTCCGCGCCCCCTTCACCGACTGGGTTCATGGAAGAGTTGAAGGCGATTAAGAAGTGAGTGCGGCTGTCATGTAGAGCGACAGGATGCTGATCATCTGACAGGCTACGCTCGGACTACGAGGAACGCGTACGACGGCTCAAGGAGGAGGTCCAACGACGCGACGACGAGTACATGGCGGATATTCAAGCGCGCCGCATCGCAGAGCCCCCGGTACAATCCAAGTGGCCGCTCCTCGGAGGCTTCGTGCCATTTACGAACAAAGTGAAGGCGCGCTTGGGTACGTTTGACGTGCTCTTGTGTTGCTCGTCGACTGACGCGGATAACTCTAGGGACCCTACGCAGTAGTTCCGCGTCGCCGGCCAGCCCCTCGCCATCCGACGTGAAGCCGAGGAAGTTGAGGTTGCTGATGTTCTCGTCCGTTTGGAAGCGTTCGGCGAGGTCGTGAGGTTCGCGGATGGACTGGTCTTTTGAAGTATACCCAAAATTGCTTCGCCGGACGAAGTGAACATTGTGATGTGCACCATCTACCACGATCCTTAATGACTTTTTCATATGCTCTTCGCGTGCACTCGATGTTTGAGTCTATCATGTTTCAACGAAGCGGTAAGCCGGTACCTCTGGTGACGAAGGTGACCATGGCCGATCGCACGAATGCCTACACTTCCCAGTGCCTCACAATGCGTGGTCTATTGGCGTTGCTGCCGCGCGGATATTGCCAATTTGGGAACAATAACACAAGTCGGCGCGGTCCGTGACGGTCCGAGACGCCGCATCCAAGCTTGCTCCTAGGGAAAGGAAGAAAGGTCCTTCAAGGGAAGGACACATAGTTCGCCCAAGGGAAGGTCAAAAGGTTCGCCCAAGGGAAGGCAAAGATGTTCGGTTAAGGACGAGGGATGGGCAAAAAGGTTCGTTCAGAGGGCGATTCGAACACCCGCGTGCAAAGCACAATGCCTTGGCTGAGGCTACGGGTTGTAGCAGGGCATCACCTTAACCACTCGGTCATCTGAACTTCGTGACTCAGCGCTGTGCACGACCCGCGATCCTACATACTACGTCAGGCAGATGTAATGGCGCGCTAATCCTCCCACCGACGGCCCATACAAAAGCTCTTAGGGGCTGAGGGTACTGCTCAGGGAAAGTATGGGGAACAAGAGGGAGATTCAAGACCTTTGCTAAGCTACATTTTGCTGTGCCCGACTCTTCTTCACCGCCGCCGCCGTACCCAATGTCACGAACAAAAAGAACCATCTGCCCCACGATGTTCCCTGCAATTCCGATGTCGGTGGGCCTTTGGGCTTGGGCGGTAGAGCGACGGCCATGAATTTGTTCATTGCCTTCAGCTTTTCGTCCTATGATTCGCGGTCAGCAGGGGGAATAGAAGACAGTAGCATGGATGCGTACCGTATATGGCGGGTAGCGCCACCACATGAACCGTTCGACACTAGGAGATGTTAGCTGATTGTTCGAAGGATAGAGAGTGCGAACACCACGCACAAGCTTGGGCTATCAATCTCGGAGCGCATGTGCGAGAATGTATCGAAGCCGAACTTCCCGGTGTGGTAACCGTCTGCAGGGATTCGTCAGCGTGCGAGCAACATATTCTGACAAGTATAACGTACAGCCGCTGCCACCGATACCTCCTAGCGGGATACCGTCGACTATTCGAGTTCAGTCGTGTTCAAACACCAAGCAAACATGGTGCTTACTAGCAACCTGCAGCACGACCTCGTTGAAGGCCATACTGCCGCTGATCGTCTCGGTTCGGACTGTGCGGTCGTGGTCAGGCGTCGAGTGGTGGGTGCGGAAGAGGGCACGAACCTTTTTCCTTCACCTTCTCATCGTTGGCGAAGACGTAGATGGCTAATGGTCGATCCCTGTGCTTCGGAGGTCAGTCGCAGCCTTCTTGACATAGAGTTCAGCGAACCCCTCGTTGATTATGTCGATCGCCTCGTCGACATCTTCGACAGGAATAATAGGCAGGATGGGGCCGAAGATCTCCCTAGCAGAGCGTCAGTCACGCTATGGATCGAAAGGGGATGCATGCGCACTCAGACATGAGCGAGTCGTCCTTCGGTACGTCGTTGACCACGGTAAGAGCGATATGCTTCTTCGCGTAGTCCGTCTCGCCGCCGATAACCACCTTCCCGCGAGTGCTTTCGAGTAGCTTCTTCACGCGGTTGTAGGCGCGTTCGGTAATCATGTTCGAATACGATCCTGGCTTCGTCGTGGCGTCGCCGTTAGTGAAGGACTTGTAGCTATCAAGTGGTCAGTGATAGATCTAGAAGCAGATGCAAATCTTACGCATTCTCCACAGCCTCAAGGAACTTCTCCTGTACGGACTTCACGACGAGGATATAATCCGGCGCGACGCAGGTCTGGCCGGCGTTCGTATACCGGCCGAGTAGGACACGCTTGGCCGTCAATTCGAGATCGCAGCTGGGATGCACGACGACCGGGGACTTGCCGCCAAGCTACGAAAAGGTCAGTTCGCTGGCGCTGCGACTGCAATGGTTTGGATCCTACCTCCAGAGTGACGGGTGTTAGGTGCTTTGCGGCAGCAGTCGCGACGATACGGCCGACAGCGCCTCCACCAGTATACGATACTGTAGATCAATGAGCAAAAGCAGCCCTATTGGGAACACGGGCGACTCACTATGGTCCCATTGTAGCTCAAGAACCTACACGACATGTACGACGTCAGCGGGTCGTAATATGCCTCAAAAGTAGACACGCACCCTAGTAGTCTCCGGGATCCCGCCATTTATCACACGAACGACATCCGGGTCAAAGTACTGAGGCACGAGCTCCGCCCACAAGGCTGCCGTGGCAGCGGCGTTCTCTGCCACCTTCAGGCAGACCGTATTCCCCGCCGCCAGGGCACTGATCTGTGAGAATCATCACTCAGAAGTTCTTCAACCGCGCGAACATCCACACGAAGAGGTGCTAAACTCACAAGCGGCGCAGTCACCAGCCACAGCGGGTAGTTGAACGGCGTGATAGCGAGCACGACGCCCTTGGCGATTTTGTGCGCCTTTGGCTTCATGGCGAAGGTCTTGATATCGAAGGGCGGTACCACGGGCTTCGCCCATTCCTGAAAGTTCTTGATAGCGGCGTTCACGTCCTGGAGGAAGCCGTTGACCTCGAGGCTGTGGAGGAGTTTTGTCAGTGTGGGCGCCGCGGATGGGCAACGCGTCACACACAATTCGGTCTCGAACTTCGGCCTTCCCAGGTCGGCGTGGATGGAGTCGGCGAAGCGGGTGCGGTTCTCTTGGATGAGGTAGCCGAGCTGGAGGAGAAGGTACTTCCTGTACGCCAGGGACCTGGTCTTGCCGGATTTGAATCCTGCTTGCAGCTGGGCGTGGATCTGGCGGGGTGTTAGCTCGAGGAGGAGACTGGTGAATATTAGAAGCGCGCACATTATCAATGTCCTCAATCGGCGTGTACTCGAGAGCAGTCATGACGGAGGGAGGGCGGGAGGATAAAAGAGGTCAGTACGGGACGATCCTGGGCCTGTTATATAGCAAATCGCTGCGAAGAAGCTGATAGGTGTGCCCGAATACCGTGAGCATGCGGTGATGAGATGAGGTCCTAGCAGGTTCGGGAATCGGAGTTCGGTGTAGACGCGGCATCACTGCTTGTGGCTGGGAGCCGTAGGCCGTTACAGCGGCGAGAGTCGCAAACGGAACGTCCGTCGCAAATAGGGCTCCGTAGAAAATGGGTCTGTTTCAAACATCTGTTTGTAAACACTGTTTTTAACACGTTATTAACAATTACTTACAGCGGGGGCTCGTATCGGCATGTTTGAAAATGTGAGTAATCCTCATTCTCAAGGGCGAAGGCCACCGACGTCAGCCTTCGCGCTCAGTTGAGTCGAGCGGCAAGGAAAGTAATTAGGACGGCGTTTGCCGAGCGGGGCTGTCCGACGTCAGTGACGGATTTGTCACGCGCGTGACTGTTCAACTTCTTGCCGTAACTCGGAACTCGCAAGGCCTATCTATGCCCGCGCCGTCGTATCTCGATGCTGCACCACTTCTTGTCATTGTAGGGCGTGAAAAGGTCTACCAAGTGTGGTCAATCTCAGTCTCACGGCGCATTCTGAGCGTCGCTATCCTGCCTCGCCCCACAGGTCTCCGTCGTCGTCGCCGTCGCCGCCCTCAGCCTCGCCCGAGGGCCACGCGCCTATGGTTTTTCGCCTCCCACATATATTCGACAGCTGACACTGTCTTGCGCCACCTGGCTACACACGAATGCCACAAGCTCAAGCGTACTAACACCATCCCGCCACTCACCAGTAAATCGAGCTCTATGCCTTCATCAGCTTCGGCTTGTGCGAAAGCGACGGTAATATCATCTTCCTCGACGCGAAGGCGCGACACAGTCGACGTATGTTCTCCGAAATTCGTCTATGACTATCTCCGAGACCATTTATTGCTTTTCAAACCTCAATATACATTATAAACCTGTAAGAAATGCATTTTTAACGCTGTATCAAACAGTTCTTTACATACAGTTTCAAACACCATACTTACTAACATCCAGCGGGCATTTCTAACACTTACTAACTTACGGGGGCCCCGGTAATTTTATACGGAGCCCTAGTCGCAAAGCATGTCCCCTCTAGCAGCGCACGAGCGACGTAACTCGTGTGCGTGGTCGTTCTTCAGCTTCAGCCACCGCACTTGTCTGTTCGAAAGGAGGGAGCACTAAAGGCAAGTCGGGCTAGGATCGAGCGAGCTAAGGCGCGCTAGGGAAAGCGTATAAGCCTTTGGCTGACACGATATCAGACATGAGGAGCGCTTTTTACGATGATTCGCTGCAGAACATGCGAGTTGAAGGCTTTCAGGCTTGGACATGCCTCGAGGCTTGCAGCGTGGGGGATCGACCAAGGCTCGGGCACGGAGGCACGGAGGGCCGTCGATTGAGCATTCGTGGGGATCTGTGAGAAAGTCCGCTCTGAATAAGAACAAGAGGAAGATCAGTTGATTTACCTAAAGACACGATGCATCCTTAGACAGCCATCACATCACGCCCACCTATCATGATCACAGCCAACTCTTGGATGGCATCTCTAACAGTCCAACGACTTTGTAGATTTGCTTTGGTATGCTCACTGTTTCACCACTTCAGCCAGCATTCTTCGCACAGAGGGGTAGAGCAATATCGCATAGCATTTGACATAGGAAGGATATAAGAGTAGGTCGACGAACAACGACAAAGAGAGACTAAATAGCAATATACAGGGGATCTGAAGGAAGTATGTTAGCATGACGTCGAGCAACTAAGGCTAACAGCGCCGAAGATCAGACATCCAAAGGAAGGTCATTATGACCCCTCACCGCGTCGACCCTCGCTTCCCGCCCAGCGCACCCGAAGGCGGCCCACGCTCGATCATGCCAATAGGGTTCAACACGACACGAGGGGAAGTATAGACGTTCCGCATTGAGGGAGTACTCCGAAGAGGACGCTAGAGTGGAAACTGCGAATGTATGGAATGTTCATCATGAAAAGCGCTGGTGGAAGTGTGCAGGAAGAACAGGAAGGAATCGGATACTCACGATCGAGGAGGTGAAGGGCGTCAATGGCAAGGGGGAAGGAGAACGACCTTGGGGGAGATGTCAGTATGGAGTCACAGGGCGAGAGGGGGGGTGAAGATCAGACGAAATGGCACTGGCAAGTACGCTGTGCGCCCCGAAGGACGCGTGTCCGTTGCGAACGGACATCTCTGTTCCTCGGCATGGTCGTGTAGGACGGGGAAGAGAAGTATACACATCATATCGAAGCCATTGACTGGTACTCACCAAAGTAGATTGAAGGCAGCGAAAAAGCAGCAAAGGGAGGGAGAGGGAAGAGAGGAGATGAAGGAAGATGGAGAACTTCCGCGACGCGATCGAGAATTTTATGGGTGCACTCTGTTTGGCTCTGTGATTTGTGGCGTGATGCGCATTTGAGAGGCGTTCATCACGTGGACGCGTCGCGCATTCTGACTTCGCGAATTCTTCGTCGTCCGGATTTTCTTCCTTAACCACAACCTTCTTGGCGACCGTGCGTGGGGCCATCGATGAAGGACAAGTCTGAGACACGAGGCTCTGTGCTGGCGCAGCAGGTCTTCACGCCAGGCTGTCTCCCCATCTCCCGAATTACCGTCTGCAACCGCCTCGCGAAGGTCGCGCTCTACGAACACCTGGGCCCTTTGCTTGGTGGGAAGCCGGGGCGTCACTTGCATGATCTGTACCGTCGCTGGTCGGCAAGCGACGACGATACAACATGGGGCATGATTATCACCGGCAACGTTCAGGTCGCGGCCAACCACCTCAGCCTTGGGCGGGACATGGTAATACCAGACAAGGACGATGCAAATGCGCGCGCACAGTTCCGCAACCTGGCTACTGCTATGAAGGGGCAGAACCAAAAACGTGCCCTTGCTATCGTTCAGCTCAATCATACTGGACGACAGTCGGCTAACTTCATCGGAGGCAGGCCGCCCTTTGTCGCGCCGCTTGCTCCTTCGCCGATTCGTGTCGGCAGCGGGAAGCCTATACGCGGCGCTATCGATGCTCTGACCTATGCCTTCCACGCCTTTCTCTTCCATACGCCTCGAGAAATGACGCTGCGAGACATTGACGAGGTCGTCGCACAATTCGTGCATGGCGCGCACGTCGTTCGAGAATCCGGCTTCGACGGCGTTCAGCTTCATTGCGCCCATGGATGTGAGTGGGGCTATTTCTTCAAGCCTAGTGTCAGCTCATGTCGATGCAGACCTGCTCTCCGAATTTCTCTCGCCGAAGGTGAGGCTCATCGTCGTATGCTCACTCAGAAGCCCTACTAACCAAGGTCTAGACAAATCGAAGGCAAGACGAATACTCCTGCGAATCACCCCAGAATGCTCTTCGAATTCTCCGCCGCATCGTCACGGACATTAGGACTGCCGAGGGCAACGCAGGCTTCGTTGTCGGCGTTAAAATCGGTGCGGGCGACTACGCTGCTGGACGAGACGCCGACGACCAAGAGCTCACGCCGTCCGAACGCGTCGCGGTCAGCTACGTCTCGGAAATCGCTTCCTGGAGCGCGATAGATTTCATCGAAATTAGCGGCGGGGACTACGAGAAGCCAGGTTCGTCGCAAAGTTGAGCCAGCCGAGTGCGTCTGACATACAGTTGGTAGACTTCATGGCGGCCTCGTCCTCGCGACCCCCCTTCTTCGCCCGTGTGTCGAAGGCCATTCGCGCAACGCTTGACGAGCAGTGCAAGACGACCCCGCGCCCGCTTATTGTCCTCACCGGCAACATCACTACACCGCACGCCGTTGAGCAGGTCCTCATTGGCGACGATGGCTCGTCCGGCTGCGCCGACCTCTGCGGCATCGGTCGCATGTCCGTAGTGTGCCCTGGGCTTCCCTCGAAGCTCAACCGCGAGCTTCACGAGGACCACACGTCGGCTGAAGATGCATGGTGGCGCACGCCCTTCCACCCCATGCCGGACCTCGCCCCGGCGTCGTCGCTACTGTCCTGGCTCCCGAAGATCGGGCTCGTGGGCGCAGGTAGCAGCTTGGCTTGGTACAACGTCCGCATGCGCGCGCTCGCAGACGGGATCGACACGGACGACGAGATGGGTCCTTTTGCGGCGGTCCTCCGGATGTGGCTCTGGTTCACTCCAGACGACGCACAAAAGTTGTGCAATTGGCTGGCGAAGAGGGCTGTGTGGGTTCTTTCGTTCATACTTGTAATGCTCACCTCTATGTGGATATATTGAAAGAGGTAGCCTATCTGTGTGCTATAATAGCTCACTACCATGATCTACGCTAGCATTGCTTGGGCGCAGTTCAGAGACATGGGATTAGCCCACAAAACGATATGCTCTTATCAAAGCCACCTCATGGCAAGGCCGGTTAGCTCAGTTGGTTAGAGCGTGGTGCTAATAACGCCAAGGTCGCGGGTTCGACCCCCGTACGGGCCATTTGTTGAATGCTCAGTTCGTCTTTTTACCCAAACCGTGCACTTCATCCCGAATACAAGCAAGGCGTACTAGTCGGCTTCATATCACAGCGACCCAATAACAGTGCAAAAAGTCGTAAAGAAGGCCATCATAGAGCATTATCGACGCGCTGGGGCTCATATGCATTACACCCCACTTCGCTCAGCCATCGCACTCGCTCCTGCTCCCTATGGCACACCAAGCTCCCCCCACCCATACACTTCCCCGACCCACACCCGCTGCTCCGCCCGCCACCCTCGATATCCCACACCTTGCCCCCTCCACCTCCACCTGCGAAATCCAGGCTCGCCGGATCTGGAACGCAGACACCACCCCCTTTCGACGCACCCTCACATTGTGCTACCCGTGGGAGCGTCTCCGGCCGCGCAGCATAATTAAAGATGCGCACCCGTTGCGCGGGTGATAGCGTGGGGGCGAAGAACGAGAGGATGTGGTACGCGAGCTCGATGGGGAGGGAGGGGACGTGGGGCGCGCCTTCCGGCGGCACGACCTCAACGAGGACGGGTGAAGGGGACCGCGAGCCGCGCTCGCCGGGCATGTAGCAGTTGCAGCCGGCGCAGCGGCCCTCGCGCTCGCGTGGTTTCCGTGCCGAGCGCAGGAGGACGGCGCGCGAGTAGTACAGCAGCCGGAGCGCGTCGTGCTCGGTCTCGCGCTTGAGGTGCGCGTTGCGCATGAGCACGCGCCGGAGTTGCAGCTCGCAGGTCTGCCATGTCAAGCGCGCGAGGCCGTTGTCGATCTCCTCGCCATCGGGCGTTTGCCAGTCGTCCTCGCCGCCCGCGAGGTTGTTGGAGTACAGCTCGAGGTGCTGGAGGTGGTAGTTGCAGCGCTCGATGGTGCGGATGATCTCGCGCACGGCGCGCGTGCCGAGGAGGTTGCCGTTACATTTGAAGGTTTGTAGTTGCGTGCGAGTCGAGGAGAGGTATTCGGTGATATGGGGGAGGGATCTGGGAGTGAGGTCCATGGCGGAAAGGTAAAGTTCGTGAAGCGAAGGGGAGTTGAGGAGGGGGAGAAAGGCTGCGACGAAACCATCGCCTAGCTCTCGGTTTGTGGCGACGGACAAGATCTCGAGGCTGGACGAGTTGACGGCGTCCGCGAGTATCGCAGCGACCTCCGGGTCTGCCAAGAATTCATTCTGCGAAGGAGATCAGAAAGGCGACTCTAGAAGAGATGAGTCCGCACATACATCCTGTAGGAATAGGGCGTTAAGGGTCGTGTTATCCTTCAGGAAGCCAGCTATGGCCAGCAGTCCCGCATTGCCAATCTTGTTCGAGTTAAGGCTTATTTCCTTGATGCGGTGTCTCGCGGCGTCTGGGGAGCGAAGGAATTCGAAGAGGCGGACGGTCCCTGCGTCCCCCAGCTCGTTATGACCAAGAATGAGCTTGCTGACATTACGCCGCGCGCCTATCGCGCTGATGATGACGTCCGCGCCTGAAGCATTCATGCCCTTCCGTCAGCCAAGCGCTACGAAGTACGGCTAGATCTCGCACCTTGGGTAGAATACAACCCATCCGATATGTACTCAATGTTCCCGCGGCTCGTGAGCGTCACAGCCCGCGGTTTGGGCAAGGAGGGGCCGGCAGACATGGTTGGCGTCGATCTGGAGTACGTCGTATATGAGGGGGAAAGGAGAGAGACGCAGGTATGGAATCAAGATTAGTGAGATGAAAGAAGGAAGGAAGGGCCGATAGACTGCGCCATCGCCGCGCGCGTTACGCGTGGCGCGGCAGCCACCTTCTGATCGGCGATCAGGCCGTTTGCTCGGTGTTGACTTGTTGCATTGTTGCTGTGCTTTTGTTCTCTCATCTGACTCCCTGCCGGGCTCACGCGTACCTGCTGCAGTGGGGACGCGCAGTACGCTAGCAGTTCTCTCCGCGCTCAATCCACGACGAATCGGACCAGATGCGATTCCTACAAATACAGAATGACACGGCTTATACAGTGAAGCCTGCTACCCAATGATATCCCAGGCATTGTTCCCCTTCGAAAGTCCCATGATGAATCACCCGATTGTCGACCCTTTACTTGCGCTGGTGCATAGACATCGCCCTGCTCCTCATCGCAGTACGCATTTTGTCGCCGGGGCGGGGGACGTGGCTCGCGATGTTGCTGACCTCCATGGAGGTCATCGCCCTGTCCGAGCGTTCGCCGTGCGCCAGGCCAGGCTCTGCGCCGCGTGGGTAAGTAAGTACTCTGAGGTGGTTCTCGAGGGAACGTGCTGGACTCACTGTGCATAGAAGAATGCCCCTCGTAGGTCCGAGCGTCGGCGGCGGAGGCAGCCATTCCGCCAGCGGAGAGAGCAATGGAAGCCATGCAGGCAACAGCCTGAGCTCATCGTCAGCGACGGTGGAGCGACTGCGACAGCGAGCTGTTCACCATTCCAGCACCACGAGCAGCGGCCATTGTAAAAGATGAAAGTGTTGGAGAGTGGTGTGAGGCTTGGTGAGTGAGTTGAGTGGGGCGGGAGGCTGATGAATCTCCTGCCACCTTGCCCCCACCTTTATACTCAGTCCCGCTCCAGATAATCGGCTGACGCGTGCCCAAGGGAATGAATCATCCGCCGCCAATGGCCTGAGACCCAATTGAGACCCCCAGTTAGAAGCACCCTCAGCTGGCCAGGTCGATAGGCTGAGCGGACATTTGGTGGCAACTCCGTGGTGCGCAGCGACGTCAGCCCCTCGTCGCCTTTCCCACCGCGTGACCTCCGCGTGATGAGGAAGTTCGGTTGCCGACGACGAAGGCGGCTGGGCTGCGAGGAACTCGCCTCCCCGCGGCCCTAGAACGTGGTCGCCCTGCCCAGCTTCAGGGAGGGACCGCTTCTCTCGCACGCAAGATAGCTCAACGAGGGGCGTGGCGACCGTCGTGCTGCGTTCCACGCTTCTCGTAACGAGAGGGAAGCAGATCTTCCCTGGCCAGACCTGGTAAGCGAGGGCGGGGGTACAGATAGCTCACCCTTTCCTAGAAAACCTCAAAAGCGATGGACCGATCCAGCCTCCGTGGTATAGGAAACGTTTAGCCTGCAGCGTACGATGTTGTAGGGGAGAGCGATCTGCGTTGTCAAGCCTGCGGCTTATCTTCCCTATTGTTGGGTCACCTTGGCGCGGCAGCAAAGTTTAACGGCAGTCTATCAGAACGAGCAGCTTGTGAAGCTTGTCGGCGAGTCTGGATTCCCGGTGTGAGCTGGCGACCTTCCTGCGTGGGGTCATAATTGCACGGCCAGTCATCTGGATTCCAGTAGCCTTCACGAAGCAAAGATAGGCGTTCAGTCTCGATGAACAGGCAGGTCTTTGCCCAAGTCTCGACAGGGTCGCTACACGCGGTTATTGAGAAGCGAAGGATGGAAGTCATTGTCAACAAGTTCGGAGACGTGTACGGATGGGACCAAGGTACAGAATTGCGGCAACTGCCGCCCGCGTGCGCGGTCCGAGTATTCCGTTCACACGCCAAACAAGCGCAAAGTCGAACTCCTTCTCATCCAGAACGTCCATGGCTAACTCCTCGTCCAGACATACTGCACCAGTCACTGGACCTTCATCTGCTCGCTAGCTGTTTTTCCTTTGTCGTCGCAGGTCCTATAAACACCCATTTTTAGGGACCGGGGCCGTACCGAGAGCGAACGATGCTAATCACCTCCTGCGCCCGTAACCTGGTCTTACACCCAAAATATATTGCAGGCTGTTCAAGAGCTATTCTGGAAGCTGCCAGCGAGCTCTGCTGGAAGCAAGGATCTACACGGTGCCGACAGACCTTTCAGCCAGTTTTTCCAGCAGGCAGGCATCGGCGGTGGAAGACGGCGTCCCCCGATCGATTCGGGAAGCCTAGCAGGATACCCACTGTCCATTTACCTCTTTACTGTGCACTTCCTCTTCACCCGTCCACCCAATGGCTCACTCCTAGCTCCCTCGGAGCTCGCTCGCCGCCTTTCCCTTCCTCGCTCGCTCCCCATCTCGCCCTCGCCGCCTCCCTTGCCCTGTAAGAAAGCAAACAGGGCGATCGCGCCGTGCGCCCGCGCCGACTCGAGGTCAATAAACCCAGCCTCGATTTCTGATCCCTCCCCCGAAGTCAATGAAGCCCATTCACCCGCGCCGGTACCTCGCCGCACCGCGCGCGAGGATCTGCGCACCGAGACCCGCGGCCGTAACGCCTTGACTTGCGGGCCCTCTGCGTTTGAGCAAAGTTGGGTGTGCGGTCATAGGTGCCCAGGTACGCGCTAGCGGCGGGATGGGCTATGGATGGGCACGGTAGGGGTGGTTGGGGTAGGGAATGAGATCCGCGGACCGGCGAGGGAGGGTATAAAAGGGAGCGAGACAGGGCAGGAAGTCCTCACCAGCTTTTAGTCGCCAGCACAGCGTCTTACAGCCAGTACTTCCTTCTCTCTTCACGATGTTCTTTGTCCAGCCCCTCTTTGCTCTCGGCGCTGCTGCCATCGCTGCCGCGGAGACGCACACCATCCACTTCGACAATGCCTGCGGGTACGGTACGGTGAGTATTCTCACTCCCTGCAACTGAGAGGGTGTAGTTTGCTGATTATTTCTCTCCCAGCCCGTCATCTACCAGAACTTCCAGCAGATCTCCTCTGGCGACCACACCTTCAATGGCCCCGCGTCCGCTGTCATTGCGTGAGTCCCCTCTTCTTTGCGCGGGTCGACTGACCGATGTGCCTCTCTCCCGTCCATTACAAGATTCGTCTGATGATTTGCTAACAACATCTCCTCCAGCTTCCTCCAGACCGGCAACTGCGGCGCCAACGGCGAGAACTGCTCTATGGTTGAGTTCACGCTCGTGAACGGCGGCGTGTCCAGCACGGACGTGACGCTGATTCCTCCGTGAGTGTTCCTTCCTGCACTCATTCCCCCTCCGCTATTCGGGCTGCAAAAGAGGCCTTTGGCCTGCGAAGGGGACGGGTCCTTCCCGTCAAGCACCCCGGCTAACACGACCCCCTCCAGCCACACCTTCTCTGTCCCCACCGGCTTCGGGTACTACAACGGCTGCGACGGCGTCGGCAACGACTGCACGTCCGCCAACTGCGCGGGCGCGTTCCACAAGACGGACGACTACGGCGCGCAGCGCCAGTGCACGGCGGACAACGTGAGTAGCTGCCAGTGGATTCCTTCTTTTGTACCATCCATCACTGGGGAGGTCCTTCGCCTGCCCCCTGGGGAGGTTCTTCGCCTGCCCCCTGGGGAGGTTCTTCGCCTGCCCCCTCTGCCGTCCTCATCGAGCGCCACGGAATGCTTACAATCGTCCTCTCTCCAGGTCAACCTCGCCATCACCTTCTGCAAGTAATCACGCGAACGGTTGGAAAAGCGTCGACTCATATGTCTTGCACGGGCACGGTCGATGCTATGGACTTTGCATACGCATACGAAGTACAATCAAGGACTGTATTAGGAGGGGCATATGTAAACTAATGGGCTATTGAGGGTATATATGCACGTCTAATGCATGAAGTGGTATGTGAGTTTAGAAGATTATGGCGGTGGTATGAGAAGAACTTGAGGTCCCCGCCGGGCTCTATGAGCGGGGCTGCCCTCCCAATCCCGGTGCTCTGCAGCACCTGCATAATGATATAGTGAGAAGTACGTCTGACATCAGTCCACAGGACGCCTTACGCCGTGTTCGGATATGCGTCCTGCTGGGAATGCGCTTGGACCCGTCCGGACTTTCGCATCTTTCGAGAGTCTATGCGAAGACGGGCGATGCTGTGCTCGACTGAGTCCAAACGACCTCGGCGGGGAAAGGGTACGGGAATGCCCGTGCGGATGGAGGCATACAGGACTTCGTAGGAGATGACGAAACAAGAAACAGGTCAGCTGTAGTTGGAACAAAGAAAATTCCCGGAAGCAGAGGGCGCGAAGTCTTATAAGTGTTGTGTAACGGTAGCTAGCTGTCATTGAAAGGTCAGAATCGGAGACGGCTGTTTCAATGATGTTCAGAGGTCGCGCCGTGCTTCAAGAGTGCGCGGAGGCACGAGAGTAACAAGGCTTGACGGGCAACGCCAC
>JAMQCK010000222.1:0-36211 GCA_024196135.1 Pleurotus ostreatus/Saccharomyces cerevisiae fusant | reverse complement strand
CTCGCCGTACCCATCTACTACTAGGCGAGGACTCCCTCTCACCTGCCTGCGAGCCCATGTTGGTATGGCCGCTGCTTGCTATATACGTTTCCGGCCTCCGCGCCGCTGGACTGTGCCTGTGTTCCCCCGGTGTGTTTTCGGCTGGGAGGTGGTCGCTGGTTGACTCCTTCATGGGTTGTTCTGACCTCATACCATTCCCTCGAACGCGCCGCCGCAGGCCCTGCTCTCTTACCTACCTACCCTTATCCCTATTCTCATTGTGTATGTTACTAGATTTGCATTATAGATTGCCATCCACCTATCTGACGGGGGTTACCTATAGCTACATACGTACTCGTATCCATATGTTTACGGTACGGTATAGCCCTGGGACCCCACGGACTGCTTATATTACCATCTATTGCGATATCCCGTCTATACGCGGTACTCGTACTATATCTGTTGCTCGCTGCGTATGCTATGCTATGCGTTTTTGTGGGCGGAAGTGGGTGTGTGATGGAGTTTGACAGCCGGGAACGAGTTCGAGTGGAAAGTGGAGGCAGAGAGGCGAGTACATGAAGTCGACGTCGACGTCCTCGACCGCGTGGCTGATAGCACGTGGCAAATTTCCCAAAGCACACGGCTCATATCATGTCGCCTTCATAAAGCGCTACAGCGTTTGGAGTCTAACCTATCGGACCATCCTCTTTCATAGCACATAGCCCAAGGTAGTAGCTTACCTTTCTCGGCTGAAACATTCCGGAGATGAAGCATGCTACCCCTTCGCCTCGGGATGCCTGCCCAGGCGCAGAAGGCTAGCACCCGTCGGCCATGAATCGACCCCCGATATTTCCCTAAAGCAGGGTTCCCGTTCCTAAATGTCCCGAGACCGGTCTACAGCAGGCTGCCGCGCGCTGCACGCGGTTATCGTTCATTTGCCTATATTTGCGTGGATGACTCGCAGGCGTTCCAGCCTCGCCCCTCGAGGCCCTTCCTGGACGTACTACGGGAATTGCCTCGGCTACCCTCAATGCGCGTACGTCGCCAGGAGGCGCGACTTCACATAGTCTCCCGCTGTCACGACTTCGTACTTTTGCGGCCTCTTAGCGGACACGCATCCAGGGATGGGCTATGCGGCAGCATAATTCATGTCAGCACGCAACGGTTTGAATGCATCGTGGAACGCCCTCACCTCGAGCTTCACGTCGTAGTCCGTGCCGAAGAACAGCGGGATCGCATATCGATCGACCCCATTTCGGTTGATGGCGCGATGCACGGTGGACTTGAAGACGTCGTCTGCATGAGAAGAGGGGGGCAAGGCGCGCCCAGATGGTCAGCTCACACGCGCACGAAGAAACGCCTAGAGGCAGACGTACTGGTCCAGCGCGCAAGCTGGTCGCCTAGACTGCAACAAGGGTCAGCACCGGCAACTACGATAGCCTGAATCCAAGGAGGACGCACTTGATAACGAGGGTGCCTTCGATGGGAGGTGCTGGAATCCACTTGTGCTCGGAGTTGAGTACCTGGAGCGCCTGCTTTCCGGGCTCTTGCCATAAGATGGTGAAGCACTGGACCTAGTCAGTGATGGGGGTAAGGGCTTCGCGTATGTTTGACGCGTACCTCCCAGCTATGACGGTTCGTCAGTTGGAGCAAGAATCTAGGCAGTGACTAGACCTTACTCTGTGTGCGCCCCTATACCGATCACCTTGCTTTCGTCTACCTCTGCTGTCTGCGGTGGGTAATGAAGCAGGCGCATCAGCGCAGCAGAATTTCGCGTCTGTTGTACGGTAAGTGAACGATAGTGCAGACTTTTGGTAGTCGACACATGCTTACCTTGTCTTCAAAGAACGTCTCCGGCAGCCCTAGCGCGAGGGCGAATAACGGGAACATCAGCCTCCCAACTCCAAGCGCCGCGTGACTATCGCGCAGGACATCGACGTCCATCGTCACGTCTATTAACATAGAATGAAAGCCAAGCAACTCACTAATACTTCAACGCCTTCTCCCTGAATTCAGGGAGATCGCCGGGCCAGACATTCTTGCCGCCGCCAATGATAGTTCCCTCGCCGGTCTTGCCGTCGAGCGGCTCAAAGCCGAACTCGTACCCCTCCTGCAAGTCGCCGCTGTTGGAGGGGTCGTTGTTGCCGCTAAGTAGAGGTGAGTAGCCCATAAGATTGGGCTGCTTCTTGTTCTCGAGCTGCACCAAACGTGTGAGCCGAGGCCGTTCGGCCATAAGCGAAAGTCACTGAGAGCAAGGAATCACCTCCAGCTTCTTCTCTAGCGGCTGACCGTAGAATGTCTTCATCGCAGAGAGTACGTCCGTGAAGGTCTCGTCCGGGATGCCATGGTTGCTGACTATAGTGGATGTTTAGCCCATTTCGCGGTTTGACTTCGACACGTGAGATACGGTGAAGCTGACCATAGAAGAAGCCAACGTTGATGCATGCGTCCCGTATGTTCAACGCTACCTGCCAGCGCAACTCTGGATCCGGACTGGCTGCATCAGTCAGGTCGCTGCAACGGGCACGATGGATCAGTCTGTGTCTCCTATCCCGAGCACGAAACGGCTTTACTGACATGATGGGCACGCTCTGGAAGTTAGTCTGCGCATTGGCGGCTTGTTCGACAAGAGTCGACAGAGGCATGGCTACCGAGACAAGAGTTAGGAATGAGCAGGACTATTTGGCCCAGGAGCGAACGTGAACGCTGCGATAAGGCGGAGGTCAAGTGGTGGTGAGATAGAGGGCCTCGCCCGGCAATTGCCGAACGTTGCCTCAAATCCCCAAGCTTGAGGTTGAAGTCAAAGGGCAACACAGTAGATCGCCCACTTGCCAAGAGTAAGTAGTACCAAATACCAATACATACAAGCATAAGTACATTGACTTCATATTCAACCCGGATCGCACACATCTAGCGCATCGCCCACGTTTGGCGCGCCACCCCTCATCGAATTTTGTACATCTGCACGACCGTCTCTTCCGTCGCGGGCGCATCGACGCTCGCCTTCGTCGAGTAGTGAATTTCGGCATCCAGTTCGCGGGAGTTAGTCTTGCTCTTCTTCAGGTGGAAGCTGCCGTACACGACGGTTCCTGGTGAATTCGATCAGCGTCCTATACACCTACCGTCGTAGATGATCATACGTACCCTCGCTCACGGTAATCGGCTCGCGCAAGAAAAATAGCGTCTGCTTCCAATGCGTCGGGATGCTCTGCGGCCCCGTGCTAAAGCTCGCGTCCTTCTCCTTCTCCGCATTTGAGCTCGGGCGCCGCTTCGGCGCAGGCTTCCCGCCCACTGGCCACACCTCCGCGAGCTGCGCCTCCCGGTCCTTCACGACGGTGACTTGGGTGCCCTCCTTGATGGGCGCGCCGGACGCGGTGAAGAAGGTGTCGAAGTAGAGCACGAGGGCGCGGACTTTGGTGCGTCGGTCGTTGGTCGCGACCAATTGGAAGGTGGAGACGAAGTCGAGCTGGGCGGGGGTGATGTCGCCGAGGTAGAGGTCCTAAGTGGGTGTGAGGTGCGGCCGTGGTGATGGAAGTGCGGACACTTTACCTTGACAACCGCAGGCTCGCTGAGCAAGCTTTGCGGGCCGACGACGTCAACGATGGCTTCGTCGTAGATGCTTCCCGCCATGACAGACATATCGAGACCTACGGCACAGTCAGCGGATTGTTGATGTCGAAAAGTGGTTACGCGTACCGTAAACATCATTCCAGAACTCGATCCTCTCCTTGTACACCTCATCGCCGTCACAGAGCGCAAGCATCATCTGGCATTGGCTCGGTGCCATGACCTTCGGCTGGAACCGATCCCGCGCGCGAAGCACTGAGTCCAACATCGACTCGTACAGTAGCGCGTAGCCCATCCACTCCGAGATGATGATATCGACCTTCTCGATCCCGTCCGGGAGCTGGATGTCCTCGACCTTGCCCCGGATCACCGTCACCACTTCTTCATACCCGTTAGCCTTGACGATCTGCTCGGCCTTGAGTGCGATCTCGCTCGCATCGACCGCGAAGACGCGCTTCGCGCCACTGCGGGCGGCGAAAAGGGACAGGATACCGGTGCCGCAGCCGACGTCGAGGACGATGGCATCTTCGAAGAGCTTCGGGTTGCCGAGGATGAAGTGCGCGTATGTCGAGGTGCGAACTTTGTCATTGATCATCACAGCGTGTATATCTAGGGGGATTTGGATGAGCACGACAACCTTTGTGGCGATCGCTCTGCATACCGTTCTCAGCATAGCTGTCGAAGTAGTGGGTGTCGTCGTCTCGTGGTGGCTTCGCGGGTTCCTCGGCCCTGACACTGTCGAGGTCCAGCTGCCGATTCACAATGGCTCTGTATTCCATGAGCTCGCGCTGCGCTTGCGCCAGCTTGTTCTCAAGCGCACGGATTTTGCGAGCGGGGTCTTCGCTGTCTTCAGAGTCAGACCACTCTTCGTTGACCTCGATGACTGTTGCGCGTATGTGAACAAATGAAGGAGAGGGGAAGGTAAGCAGACGCACGAAGAAGGGGATCATCCTCGAGTGCAGGCTTCAGGTACTGATCATCAGTGAACAACGGCTCCTTCCCCGTCAGCGCAAGCGCGTCCTTCGGTGCAGGCTTCTGTTGGAGCGATCTCAGAATCTCATGATCGCGCAAGATAATCACAGAACGCACCGTGGTTCGGATGTAGTTGATCAATCGTATCCGCCCATACGAATCCAGTGCTGTGGCGCGCAATGTTCATCTTTATGTGTCGCGTGCGATCGAAGCCGAGCACGTACAGAGACGCGTCACAAATGCCCGCAAGTCAAACCCGTGCGTCTTCTCGTCGTACTTCAGCGACTCCTCCACCGAGGCAGATACTGTGTCGTCGAACAGCGAGCGGCAGGGGCGCGCATCTTCCTCAACCCAATCGTCGAAGTCCTGATCATCGTCGTCGCTCTCAGAATCCGAACCGCTCCCTACGAGCTCTTCCGGGTCGGGGATCGCTTGTCCTGGTGGTAGACGTATAGACATGGTAGGAAGCAGGTAATGCCAAGTCGATAAGAGCCGTTCACGAAATTTCGAGCATCCATCCGCGTACTTCCCACGCCTGGTATGTCCTGATCGGGAACAATGTCGCCACAAAACGGAGACTGATCGACGGGCCGATGTCCCAAAGAGGCAGGGTTTGTTCTCCTTGCTTTCTCCCACTCCCATCATCCTCCGCTATGGTCCTATTCTTCACGTCGAAATGTAGGTACCCTCGGACGAGGGATAAGTGGATAGCATCTGACTTACAGTAGCTCATAACCCACCCGTCACCTTGTACATGGGCAAGGATAAAGTCGAAAGCATGTTGCATGCGAGACGATATCTCACTTTAGTTGACGATCTTGTAGATGAGGACTTAATCAAATACGCATGGCCGCAGGATGTTTGGTTCCACGTCGACAAGCTTTCCTCCGCACACGTGTATCTCCGCATGCCGGACGGCATGTCATGGGAGGACATCCCTCAAGCGCTGCTCACTGATTGTGCGCAACTCGTCAAGGCTAACTCTATTGAAGGTAGCTAGCTTCCACACTCTGGATATATAAGTTACTCTAACCTTCTCAATACCCTTCCAGGAAACAAGAAAGAGAACCTCACGATCATTTATACCCCTGCTGACAATCTGAAGGTCGGCACCCTTTCTGAGTCTTGTCTGTGGCGTTGGGACTGACTGCAGCAGAAAACTGGGGACATGGCTGTTGGCCAGGTCTCTTTCCACAGCGACAAACGAGTGAGTCGATCGCTCGCTAATCAGAAGTATCAGACCTCTGACTTCACTGAGCGGACTCTAGGTCAAGCGAGGTAGGCGTTCGTATGTCAGATTGCACCCACATGTGCTGACACGAATTACGCTCAGTTCATGTTGCAAAGCGCGAGAATCCCATCGTCAACCGGCTGAACAAGACGAAGGTCGAGCGCGAGGTCGATCACGAGGCAGAGAAAGTCGAACGCCTCAAGAAGGAGAGCGCTGCACGGCGGGCCGCTGCAGCAGCGAAGGTAGACGATCCTTTCTCATTCCCTGCCGCTCACCTTACCAACCTCTCTCGTAGAAGAAGACCGACCTCGAACTCGCACGCGAGCGCGAAGCGCAAAAGAAAGCGTGGTCATACGACTCTTTATTCAGCGGCGAACCAGGCTCGGACGACGAGCAGGAAAGGCTAACAGGCAAGGCACTAGAAGAAGACTTCATGTAACGGCGCCGCTGCGTATTCACTTCTGTTCCATCCTCCCCACTCGCTCATCACAAGCGATCGACTACTGGAGCAAACAAGCGTTCAGCCACCGAGGGACGCGCCGCTCGGGGTCGTCGAGCCCCAGCCGTGCTTCTTGGCTAGCTTGGCGAACTCAGCGTCGCTGCTGGTCGACTTGACGCCGGCGGACGGGCTGGCCGGCTTCTTGTCGTCCTTGGGCTTGGTATCACCTATGAGCTGTCAGAAAGTATTCGAAGAAGAAGGTAGAAGACAAAAACCGACCTTGCTTGTTGCCCTTGGGCAGCAGAGACGCCTTGGACTCGGACTTCTCGTTCTTGGAGGACATGGCTCTGCAGACGATGAGCGACCATCCGTGCCACATACCCCACTCTACTCACATCGGATAGTTCAGAACTTCGAAGAGTGACTTGAGAGAGCTGACTGCTTCAGACGGGCTGAGGCTTATTTGCTGATTTTCTCCCGCCCTGCCTTTCTCCTCTTATACTCCCGCCATCCTGCCCTGAGCCCTCCCCCCAACCACCTCTCATGCCACGGCCCGGGTCGTCGACCGTGCCGCAGTCCCCTTGACTCACAGAACCACGCTCTCAATCTCCCTCGAGTGGATGCCCGCAGCCCGAGATCCTCGTTCGCCGGGCGGCAAGCATCTCGCGCGCGGTATCAGGTGAGGGCGCGCGATGTGGGTCTCGGGAGTTCGAAGTACTAGAATAATCAATGGGAGGGGGGCCGCAGTCGATGTCACGCGAGGCGTTGTATACGGGCGCTTAGGGCGGAGGGCGATCTTATTCAGCGAGTAGGGACAAGGGCTACTCGATAGAGGCCCCGGGCCCGACGCGGTGACATGCGAAGCGGTCTGTACGCGTACCCAGGGCGTAGGGGGGACCTAAACCGAGGACGTAGGGCGAAGGGTGACGCGCGTCAACCGTGACCGGCGAAAGGGGAAGGCGGGGAAGAGCGGTATGGGAATTGCCGCCGCTTTCCCACGCCTCGAAGACCACCTTGCCTCCTCCCACCACCATTGCTGCGGCGCCCTCGAGCACGTTGGGCGACGCTACTGCGCTTAGGCTACTGCGGAGACCTTGAGACGCCCAACGCACTTCATCCACTCTGGATATTGTGCGCGCAACGAAATCTACATCGTGCCTAGACGTCGTTGAATACGCGCAGTCGCGTCAGCGCAGCCAGCCCACCTACGGACTGCGGGAGCGCCAGGACCATCGTCAGCGCCAGTCAGAGAGGCGGCCGCTCTTCTATCTCCTGCCAAGCAGACCTCGGGAATTTGCAGACGCTTCACTTCCGAGGAATATTTCCTTCTCGTCTGGAATATACATTTCCTCCTTGAACTGATTTTTCATCATGTCAAGTACCCTCGCCGATGGCGACTCCTCTCTCTCTGTCACTTCAACTAATCTGGAAATCAATCGGCGTCATCCTATCTTCGACCTGCCTTCTGAGCTGCTCGCCGAAATATTCTTCCATACCGACTCATCGACATCGGCGACGGACTCGAAGAATGCCCGAGACCGCTCTTGCCTCGGCGGCGGACCCGTCGCTGCGAGTCAGGTATGCAGCCTTTGGCGACAGGTCGCGCTGGCGTACCCTCGCCTGTGGTCCCGCATACGCGTCACCGTCGTCCCCGGCGAGGACGCATCCAGTCCTATCATACAAGCCATCGATGCGCGCATCGCACGCGCGGGGGAGCATCCGCTCTCTATCGAATACGTTGAGACGGGCAGAATTGGACCTCGCTCCCCTCTCGTTCGCCTGATGGAATACAGTCACCGATGGGAGTTCATATCGTTGACCCTCACGCATACGCCTCTGTCGTACCTCGCGTCCCTGCACGGCGCGCTCCCGCGCCTCCGCACCGTCAGCATCACCGCCAACCTCGTATGCGCCTTTTGGATGGGCGAGCGCCCAGAGGTACAGCGCGTCTTCTCCGAGGCGCCCCTCCTCTCCTCCTTCGCCTACCGCGTCCCCGGCAGCGGCGCGGTCGAGCTGCCCTTCGTCCTCCCTTGGGACCAGCTCCTGTACTATTCCGGCCCGCTCTTCACGGTCGCCAACCCTCCCCGCTACGCCCGTGCCCTCCTCAAGCACGCCCAGGTCCTCGCCGCATCCGACGTGACCTCTTTCACATCCTGGGCGCGCACCGAGCTGCCCGCCCTTCGCGCGCTCAGCGCGTACGTGCAGACCTTCACCGGCCTCGTTGCGCCCGCCCTCACCGACCTGCGCGTGCGCGGAAGCCTCATCGGCACGGACGTCGGGCGGCTCCTGACTTTCCTCAACCGCTCCGAGTGCAGACTGCGTAAGCTCGCCATGTACGCCGTGCTTCTGGGGCCGCAGGCCGATACGCTTGTCGATGCGTGCAGCGAGGTGGAGGTGCTCGTCTGTGCGGCGGGGCGCGAGAGCAACGCGTGGGTCGGGCGCCTGCCGCGTCTACGGGAGCTCACGCTCATCATCGTCACTCACCCGGCCGCGGGAGCGGGCGAGGTGCCCGGACTGTCGTATCTCGTCGAGTCGGGGGCGCTGGCGGAGATAGTGCGTGCGAGGGAGGAGAAGCAGCCGTGTCTCAGGAAAATCGATCTTTGGCTGAACGAGGATTGCCAGGACGCGTTGCGCTCGGAGGCAGCGTCGGAGCTGAAGCGAGCGGGCAGAGAGAGTGGCGTCGAGATTTCTTTCCATCTGTACAAGGGTGAGCGCAGCGCTCTCATGGACCGTTGGATGGACGTGTAATCATTGCGTGGTGGTTCCGAAGGCATGTACTCAATGACGAGCAAACAACTCGCAGGCAATATTTATTAGGCATAATCGTATACACATTATTTATTCGAGCCCAATCACCGTAGAGAAGGATAAGCACTGCAGGACGTTTGTCCACCTGTATGTACGAAGAGTACGTTCTTCGAGCCCGCTAGCTCTCCAGACCTTGCACGCCCGAGCATCCCAGCAAGCGCCTTCCCCGTATACACGGGATCCGTGACAATTCCTTCCAGTGTAGCAAGCAGCTTGATGGCATCTCGAGTCTGGGCATCCATCCGACCATACGCCCCAGCATGGAAGCGCTCCTCGATGACGAGCTCGACATCTGGATATGGGCCATCCTCCGTCAGGCCGATAAGCGACCCGGTATCGCGCGCGATGTCCGACACCAGCCGCTGCAGCTCGCCCTTCTCGTCAGGCTCTGCGAAGACCGACACCAATCTCCTTCGCGGTACCTCCACCCCCGGTGACCTTTCCTTCCGCAACTTCGCCACCAGTCGCAGGCCAGCAAGCATGCCACCAGCCGTACTCCCGCTCGCGGTGGCGACGAAAATCGTGTCGAAGTGCATTCCCTGTGCCGCTTCCTGCTCCGCGAGCTCGAATGCCCAGCGTGCGAAGCCAAGGCCACCGAGCGGGTGCGTCGAAGCGCCAGCTGGAATGAAGTACGGCTCGCAGTCATTATCTCGCAGCCATGCGAGCGCAACGTCCGGTGTCGTTGATTGCAGGACCTTTGCACCTAGCAATTGATCCAGTTGAACATTGCCAAGCTGGTGATATGCAAAGTCGGCGTCTGCTTGCGAGATCCGGCTCGGATTACTAGTCTCGTCCTTGACCTCCTGCAAGGATAGATAATTGTACTCCGTCTTCGGTACCAGGTCCTTCTGTAGGAGGACACATTGGAAACCATAGCGAGCCGCCGCAGCCGCGGTCTGGCGCATATGATTGCTCTGCACGCCGCCAGTGGTTACGATGGTCTTCGCCCCAGTGTTGCGCGCATCCGCGAGCACGTACTCCAGCTTCCGAAGCTTGTTGCCTCCGCCACCGGACAGCGAGGAATTGTGACCCTCATTAGCTATCCAGAATGTCGGTGTCGGCTGCGCTGGATCCACAGCTTGTTGCGCTACGAGGGCTGATAGACGAGGGAGAGGTTCGATGGCAGGCGGATGCGGAAAGAGTAGCGGGAGGCGAGGTATATCCGCGAAAGGCGAAGGCAGTTCCACCATGACGGTCAAAGTCAAGAAACCAACATCGATTGATGTCGAACCCGTGAGCTTCCGTGACGCAATATTGGGTAAGTCCGGATTAGGATGAATTGCGGTTGAACTTTCGAAGCGCATATTCGACGCGTGACGTCATGCTCAGACGCGCCCATTGTTCCCCGCGAGAAGCAGGACGCGTCGGATAGCCTTAAGTGGTGCCCGTGCCTGCGGATCCCGAAGCTGCTGTCAACGCGTCATCGGTCAGTATAAAAGGCGGGGCGTACGCAGAAACTAAACCACCGATCTTCTCTCTTGCCCCCATCTTCCACCTCGTTCGACCACCCACATTCACCATGTCGTCCAGCAACGAGCCCACCAAGTCGAACGGCCAGTACCACAGCACGAAGGGCAACATCGTCGAGGCCGTAAGTCGTCTCTGCACCCTCCTTCCGTAGCGCATCAGTGTCCGTGTGCGCATATACCCCGCTGCTCGTCGTCTTCGTGCTGCTGCCCGATAATTTGAGGCTAACGCTTGCATAGATCGGCAACGTGACCGGCGCGACTGAGTGGCAACGCTCTGGGGCCGAAGAACACGCAGCGTGAGTGTCTCTCGGCGATGCATCGACCCCTTACCAGGATCCTTTCTTCACCGCCGATGCCCGAGCTGACATCTTCCACAGCGGCGAGGCCGAGTACAAGGCCGCACAGGCGAAGGGGTACGCGGAAGGTCTGCAGGACCAGGTTACTGGGTATGTTCAGCGCATATACCTGGGGCTTGTCCACAGACTGATGAACCTTGCAGCTACGTCAAGAACATCGGCGGCGCCCTGACCGGCGACAACACTCAGCAGGCAGAAGGCGAGTCTCTGTCGCCCGCGCAGCTGATGATCGGCTGACGGAGAGAACAGGCAAAGTGCAGAAGAAGGCGGGCGAAACGCAGAAGGCCGTGAACGACCCGACTAGCTAAGCGTCGGGCTCACGAAAGAAGTCGAATGAGCGGAAGTCGTAACATCGAAGGCGGCTCTGTAGAACTGGGTCGCATATAATCCAATTCTGTCCGCATCTTTTGAGACTGCATGAAGCGTTGGCCAAGGCATACAATTGCAAGTCGTTCGTGAACGCAAATCGGTGAGAGTATCTGTACTGTACATGATCCTGATATTAGTCCGTTCTATCACAAGTGAGCGGACGCGGACGCGCTGGAAGTGACAGCCAGGCGTACCTGTTTGTAGTATCTCCAACTTCAGACTCCCCGTCGCTCGTCTCCCCCTGCCCCAACACAGCCCGGTCACGGAGATGATCCTACTCCAACCGCTCGAGCTCCTCCAATCTGCTCAACACGACATCCCGACTGGTCTCTTCGATCTCGCCGGCGAGGAAGATCTCGTCCAGGATGGCGTAGACCTATTGCGAATGGTCAGCATGTTTTCGCTTAGTAATCACTGTCTGTGGCGAGCGAGACCAGCACCCTCCGACTCACCTTGTAGAAGTTGAAGACGAGGTCGAGCTCGCAGACGTTGTCGAAGAAGGAGTCTGTGGGAGGTCGCGTTAGTCAAGGCGCCGAGAGCGTGGGAAAGTAGGCAGCTGGATTGACGATGAAGTTCAATGGCGAGGCAAGGTAGCACGGTTGAGGAGGGAGTAGAATGCATATGAGAAGAGTCTTATTGAGCGAGCCCAGCAGCAAATGAGGGACTAGCCGTCCGGCAACGGGCTAGCGAGCGTGAAGTATATTGGGTATGTCGTTTCGTATGTAAACACGCAAACTGCGCGGAACGAAGGTAGCGGTAGACGCAGCACAAAGCTCACGGGAGCTTTGATATAGTTGCAGAGGATGATACTCACCAAGGACCTCGACGAACAGGTGCACGGCCTCGAGGTAGGCGAGCTCGTTGTCATTCGCGTCGACGCAGACGCAGAAGAAGAGGCCGGCGTAGCGCCGGTAGACGAGCTTGTAGGCGCGGAACTAAGAGTTGAGAAGGGAAGGGAGGAGTTGTAGTGGCGAGGTGCAATGTGGTGTGTTGGGGAAGCCTTTGGTGTGGGGTGGGGGCGGCGGAGGTTGTGTTGGCGAGTTGAGGAGGTCGTAATGGCGAGCGAGTGAGGTAGAAGGGGAGTAGAGCATTTACCAAAAGCAGATGTCCATGGAGAAGAATAGAAAGAAGCTGTCAGCGACACTGACTATGCAGACTGGGCGTACGGGGACGTACCTCGACAAAGTTAGACTGGTGGCGCTGATCTCTAGGAGCTACCAGACGGTGCACCTCTCCCCTCAGGCGGACCTGCATGCAGGTTAGACCTACGTACTCGACTTGCAGCAGAGGGGGAAGCTGGGGCGAAGCACGCGGGGATCGGAGCTACCCATCGAGGCGAGGGGAAGGAGGGGAGACGAAGACCACGCCGCGCACCTTCTCGTCATCGTCATACGGCACGTACCACTTCGAGAGCCGCGTCTTCCCCTGGCGGTTCTGCACCAGAATGAACCTGATCATCGCGCCTGTAGTGATGAGGTCGGCGAACGGAGAATGAGCGCGGGTGACAAGAGCAGGGGAATCGGGCCGGTCCAATCCCCCTTGCCTGCTGTAACAATTGCCTCTTGTCCGCGCCTCTCATCTTCGCAATGATGATTGACTTGACATATGGCATTTTGAACCCTGGACCGGAACTCTCATGGCCATTGCAAGGATGAAGATTAAGTCGCACTTACCGTGCCGTACCCCTTCAACGAAGCTGATGCTTCAATGGTACTAGCGAGCCAACAGCGCCTCCAATGCATGCACCCCGCACAGAAGTTTTGCTGTACAACGGACAGAGCGCCCCGCCGCCCTTCCTCGGGAGAATATAAGGTGCGTGACAGTCATCTCTTTCTTGCCTTCTACAATACTTAGGCTGTTTGATTGCAGACTCGTGGCCCCCCCCCTGCGTCGTCTCGCGCGTTGCTATTTCGTGCGCGCTGGATATCTACCAGTACCATTGGTGTCCGTTTTGTTATCGCTATCTCCCCCAAGACGCCTACTCAGGCCAGAAGTGCGTAACATATCAACCAACCATGCCTTACGGTATGCCGTCACAATCGCTCTCGTGGCTACCGTGGGCATTGAACAAGCTTCGGCGCGTGGGTGTGCTCGTAAGGCGCTGATTTGGAGACACGCCTTTTTCTCAACGACGACGACGCGGCGAGCATTTGGAACAGCAAGGACGATCACCGCCGCCATGAAGACATCTACTTCTCTGGGCCTGCTTATCCCTTTGCCTGCCCAGCTTGTCCTTCTGCCACGCTGTGCCGCTCGACCGATGACGGCGTTCGACCTGCCGCATATAGAGATCGAAACCCCGCCTATCGAGGTCGATCTTCCGGGCCCCGAGATCGACCAGTTCAGATCCTCCATCGAGCACTGGTGGCGTGAGTCGAGCGCAGACCCTTTCTCAACCGTACACCCCCATTGACGAATGTCAATTTTCCCCTACATGATCCTCCAAATCGGCAGATGGCGTCGAAGGTACGGCCCCCTGCATTCTACACTATACAGTACGCATCCTGACTGCCTCCCTCAGACGGTGCAACCTCCCTTGGGCATGACTTCGGTCATACTATCGAGCCTGCGGTAGATGCAGTCGGCGTAGAGCTGGACAATTTCGCTCATACAGTCGAAAACGCAGCGAACGCCGTAGCAAAGGAGATCGATGGTGTGCAGGCGAAATTCCCCGACGTACGCGAGACCATCGAGCGCCTCGTTGATGCCGTGCAAACGACGGTCGACGGTGCGGCGCAGCTGCGACTGGCGATGAACAACGATGAGGTGTCCGATGCGGCGGGAGATGAGGCATCCAAAGAGGCGCTTCACCAGGCCAACGTGTTGGAGGTAGTGGAGCAAGCCGTTGGCCTGGCCATGCAAGCAGTATTTGATGCCGCAATGGCCGAGATTGCAACACCCCTAGAGGGCGCGCCGACGCACGAGACTCGCCTGCGTGCCGTGGCAGCAATGGTCGGGAATGCGACGGACGCTGTTTTAGGTGTGCTGGTCGATCTGGGAGCAGATGAGGCGCAGACGAAGGAAGTGCTGGAGCACATCGCGGGCGCGATCTTGGATATTGTCGTCCTTGTTGGTGAGCGAGTCTCATCCTCCTCGTTTCTCGCCCTTCTTTCCACTTGGAATACTGGCTGGGGGCTTCCTGGCTGAACATCAACTCCCTCATCCTCATCGGCCGCTGACTCAATCCTCAACTGTCCACCCGCTTCCTCGCCCTCCTTACTGATTACTCCCACTCTTACCCAGGCGACCTTCAAGAGCAACACCCCGTTCTCTTCGAAACTGCTGTCTTCATTGTGGTCGCGGCCGTTATCCCGGAGGACTGGCTGCTCTCCCGCTTGCTGGAGATCATGGGCTTCGGGCTTCTGGGGCCGGTCAAGGGTGAGTGCATACGTTCCTCATCCTCCACTCTGCATGGTCTCGGGACTACTCGTACCTTTACGCCTGACTTTCATGTGCTGAGCTTGCACAATCAGGTTCCGCCGCCGCTTGGATGCAGCGTGAGTTCTACGGCGCGACTATCCAGGAGGCCAGCTGGTTCGCGCGTCTGCAAAGCGCGGGAATGAAGGTACCCAGGGTGACCCCGATCATGGTGTAGGCGGCGCGAGGCATGGTGCGGCGCGCGAGGGAAGCAGGAGCTGCGAGAAGAGACGGAAGCTGTGCCGCGTACCCTTCTCGTCATTATCATAAGGGACGTACCACTTCGACAGACGCGTCTTCCCCTAGCGGTTCTGCGCGAGGATGAACCTGATCATCGCGCCTGTGGAGGTGGGAACGGCAAGCGGGTGATGAGTGTGGGTGACAAGCGCAGGAGGGAGAACCGGGCCGGTGCGACCCTCCTGCTCGCTGCCATCAACCGCCTCTTGTCCGCGTCGCCCATCCTCAGAATCAACTTGACAATGCAAACACTGTCGCTCTCTCCATACGCAGTGAATAGCTCGTTGACCGAGCTCAAGGCTTCAACATTGCGGTGGCCCTGCGCGCGTGGAAAATGAGCGTCGAACAAGCTTCGACGCGTGACCCTAGTACAATAATTTACGACACTCGGCGTGGGTTCAGTGCGCTGGTAAGGCCCGGCTTAGAGATCGCCGCGCCGTTTTCTTTCTGACGGCGACGACCACGACGACAAGCAGTTGAGCCCTCGAGCTCGAACGGACGACCATGAAGACACCCTCTTGCCTGAGCCTGCTCTCCCCTCTGCTTCTCGTGCTCGTCCTTCTTACAAGCTGTACCGCACGGCCGACGACGATCCTCCCGCGCATCGACGTTGATCTCCACATCGAGTTCGACCACATCATCCCCTCCATTGTGCACTGGTGGCGTGAGTTTGGCGTTCTCTTTATCGCACGTCGTAGCTCATGAATTCGATTTTGCCTTGCAACCCTCTTTTCACAATCGATAGACGGTGTCGAAGGTGTGTACTCCTACACGCTATCGTTCGAAGTACGGATCGTGACTGCGTCCTCCAGACAGCGCAACCACCTTCTGGCACGACTTTGGCCACACTGTCAAGCCCGCGACCGACGCAGTCGGCAAGGAGTTCGACAACTTCGCGCATACAGTCGACGATGCAGCGAGTGCTGCCGTCAAGGACATCGAAGCCAACTTCGCCGACTCGCGCGAAACGATCGAGCGCCTCGTCGGTGCCGTGCAGACGACAGTGGACGACGCGGCGCAGCTACGACTGATGATGAACAAGGACGAAGCCTTACATGCGGTGGGAGACAAGACGTTCGATTCCGATGACGAAGCGTCACCCAACGTCCTGGAAGTAGCCTCGCAAGCCGTCGGCCTGGCCTTGCAATCAGTGTTCGAGTCCGCTATCACGGAGCTCACGACCCCGCTCGAAGACGCGCCGACACACGAGGCTCGCCTACACGCCGTGAAGGTCATGGTCGGGAACGCGACGGATGCAATCGTGGGCGTCTTGGTCGACCTGGGAGCAGACGAGACGCAGACGAGGGAGAT
Organism: Pleurotus ostreatus/Saccharomyces cerevisiae fusant; assembly: GCA_024196135.1. NCBI lineage: Eukaryota > Fungi > Pleurotus ostreatus/Saccharomyces cerevisiae fusant. Next base: position 20,056 of record JAMQCK010000222.1, on the reverse strand, counting down.
CCTGGCGCATATAAGCAGCGCGGTCGTGGATATCGTCGTCTTTGTCGGTGAGTTATATGCATCTATGCTCAGATATTTCAGATAACTATGACGATGCCCTTGCTGACTGCTCCTTTCCCTCACCCAGGGGACCTCCAAGAACAACACCCCGTCCTTTTCGATATCGCCGTCTTCATCGTGGTCGCCACCATCATTCGGGAGGAATGGCTTCTCTCCCGCCTGCTCGAGATCGTGGGCTTCGGGCCTTTGGGACCGGTCAAGGGTGAGAGCATCTCTATATCCTGGGCTCTGGGCGCATATATGCACTTTCTGCATTGTACTCATATGCACTCTTTATTATGCATGCCCCGATTCCTCGCGAGCACTGTACAGAGTGTGTCGTCGCGCTGCGTGAACGGAGCGTGTCACTCACGGCACCTAACCCGCATTGGACGCGCTCGTCTTGCGTTCGTCGATGTGCTGACAAATACCCTCCAGGTTCCGCCGCCGCCTGGATGCAGCGCGAGTTCTTCGGCGCGACTATCACAGAAGCCAGCTGGATCGCGCGCCTGCAGAGCGCGGGGATGAAGGTGCCGAGGGTGGCGCCGATCATGGTGTAGGCGGTGTGGTGAAATTCTGTCCTGTAGTACAAATGATCATCTTTTGCCTGCGTATGTGTACAAGATTCGTGCAGATGTTATCGACCAAAATCACGGAACCCAAAGGAAAACAGCGTACGCGTAGCGATTGTGTCCCCTGCATCAGCCTTCCCGAACTCGCCACACTTCAACCGCCCGCTGGTCTCTGCAACTCCACCCCCAACGACCTCGCCGCATTGCTCATCCGCGTCTGCAACGCCCCGACCTCGCCTCGCAGCGTCGCGTTCGCGATCTTCTGCTCCGCCAGCTGCTTGTCGACGCGCGCGAGCGCCTTCGCCTTCTCCGCTAGCTCCTTCTTGAGCTCAGCCGGCTCCCTCTTGAGCTCCGCGAGCTCGATCTTGAGCTCCGCCGGCTCTCTCGCGAGCTCTGCCAGCTCCTTCTTGAGCTCAGCTAGCTCCCTCTTGAGCTCAGCCAGCTCCTTTTTGAGCTCAGCCGACTCCCTTTTCAACTCCGCGCGCTGGGCATCCCACCTCTTCTCACGCTCCTGCCAGTCCCCTTCGCGCGCCTCCCATTTCGCCTCGCGTTCCTGCCACTTCTTCGCGCAGTTGGCCTCGCCTTGGACGAACTGGGCTTCGCGCTGCGTGAAGTACGCTTCGCGCGCATTGAAGTGCGCCTCGCGCCCCTTGAACTGTGCCTCTCGCTCCTTGAACTGAGCCTCGCTTTTGTTGAATTCGGTTTCTCGCTCCTTGAATTGAGCTTCACGCTTAGCAAACTCGACCTCCCGCTCCTGACGCCTCGCATTGTCCTGCGCGTGATTCGCCTGCGCCGTTTCACGCTCTGCCGCCTCGCGACGCAGCTGAGCCATCTCCTCCGCCATGCGTAGCTCCCGCAGTCGCGCTGCGTCTGAGGTTTTGTCGGCGAATGCACGATATTCAGTATGGGCGATGGCAGCGACTCGGAGTGTAGCGACCTCCTTCTCGAGCTCTGTGAATTGTTGCGTGCCATGCTCTGTGGATCCCGGAGCGAGGGGGGGAGGCGAAGAGCTTCGAGGCGGCGTCGCTGCTAGAGATGGGGAAGATGTAGACACGGAAGTAGCATGCGATATACTCGCAGGAGCAGGAGGAGCCGTGGCGGGAGGTCTCGGCTCCGCCGAAGCTACAACTGCCGCTCCTGACGGAGCCACTGGTAGCGACACCCTCAGAGGACCTTGCTGAGGCGTGGAAAGTTGGGATGGCGGCGTCGAAGAGCTGGATATAGAAAGTAACGGCGCTTGTGACGCCTGGGCGGGAGGCATGTCGGCGGCAGCAGTTGTCGGTGGCAGAGGACCTGCGCCGCACGCCGAAAGCACAGAAGTTTGTTTGCGCCGGATAGGCAGAGGAACACGGGGACGGCGCTGCTCAGGAGCGATGGTTGCGGCGTCGTCGGAGCGCTGTGTGGCCACGCAGGATGACGGAGCTCGCTCTGGATGGGGGACGGCTGTAGCCATCGTTGTCGCTTGTCCCATAGATTCAGCAATGTCGGAGCGGACGTCAGGATACTTGGCGTGTAGACGTTCCGTCGCTGTCCGGCCTGCTTCGCTGATTGGTTCCCATATGGGCACGCCATCTCGAATGTGCAGGCACTCCGCGAACGCGGCTGCGTCGAAGGTCCGCAGCTCTTCACCTACAAGAGGAGCGACCCATTCGTTCTGAGAGGTGACTATCTTCTTCCAATTGCCTTTATACAAGGTCAGTCCCATGATACACTGTAAAAGATGGTCAAACTCACGATGTTCAATTTCCTGCCTGGGCCTATACTTCGTATCCTGATGTCGCTTCCAGAACTCGTCGTTGTACCGGTCCCCATACCCATCGATGGGTAGCAAGAAGTCATCGTAAGACATGCGGATGATGGCTCTGTCGAACGGGAGAAAGCGCCAGGTGCAGATATCCTGTCCTTCGGCCAGATTATATTGGGGGGCTGCGCGAATCGCGCCCTCGACCAAGGCTCGCAGCAGTCGCGCGAGGTGCAGGAGATTGAACATCTCCTTTCCAAAAGTTTCACCACGCGTGATGACGCCCCAGACGTACGTCCACAGGAAGTGGGAGAGGAAGAGGGTAGGGAGGCGGTAGTAGTCCGCCGATACGATGGCGCTTCGCCCATCTGTTAGGCGCAGAGTTAGATACTTCTTGTGGAAGGTAGCGGTCCGCCCTTTGGTTTTGTGATACTCGATGGAGACGGCGTTGGTCTTGATAAACTCGACGATGGAGGCGGCGGTGTGGTTAGGGCGGGTCTCAGCCGTGTGAAAGGTGAGCTCTTCGACGTGGTACCAAGATGGTTTGGGCTTGAACTTGCGCTCATCATAGGCTGGGCAAGATGGGGTATGAGCGCAGAGCCCAGCTGAGGAGTCTGACGACGCACCGAAGGCTCGGGCAGGTAGCGTATCGGGAGATGCACTCCGGCGCTTGACGCGGCGTGACCGCGTACTAGGCGGGTCCTGGATGTCTTTGGAGGAGCCTTCGTTCTCCGAGTCCTCGCCCAAGTACATGTGCGATCGTTTCCTCAAGCTGAGGACCATGGCTTCAGCGTAGACGGCGAGGGAATGGTAAGGAAGACGAGGGGCAATGAGCCCTTTGTGTGAGAACGTCGCCTCGTGTGCGCCCTGGATAGTCTATCGTGGTCAGCAGATGTGCATGCCGTTATGAAGCCCCCTTCCTGCGAACCCTCAGCCTGAGACGACAGCAAAGAGAAACAAGATGCATCAACATAGAAAGTACGAGTTACACGCACAGCGAGACAATGACAGCACGAAAGAACAACAGACAGCATGCATATAGCAAGACCAGGACACCTGAAAAGTGGTCCACAAGAAATCGAAATCCTTCTTCACAAACTTATTGTGCTCTGACGGTCCACCATTGAGTCTTTGGCTCCATCCCTACCGTCACCCCGTACCCGAAGACCCCGCCTGCCCCGCCCGCATACTCGCATTCATGCGCGCCTGGATCATCATAAGCTGCTGCCGCAGCCCCGCCTGCACCTGCATCTGCTCGTCCTGCTCCCGATCCCGACGCGCCAGCTGCTCCTCCCGCCGCCCGAGCTCCACCTTGAACTCGGCGCATTCCGCGTCCCACTTCGCCTTCTCGGCGCGCCACCACGCCTCGCGGTCGCGCGCGTCCTCCTCGCGCTTCGCACCCTCATGGCGCAGTTGCGCGAGCTCGTTGCGTAGCTGCGCGAGCTCGTCGGCGTGCCGGGCATCGCGCGCGGCAGCAGCGTCGGCGGCGCGTGCCTCCCGCTCGGCGCACTTCGCCTCGCGTGCCAGGGCTGCTTGCCGCTCGGCGTCGACGGTGGCGCGCTCGCGCTCAAGGGAGGCGATTAGGAGAGTCCGGTTCTCAGTCTGTGCAGCGAGGGCAACTTGGAGGCGGCCGATCTCATCACGGAGGCGGGTGAGTTCGTCAGCAGGAGCAGGAGCAGCGACGGGGGTATGCCGGGAAGTCGAGGACCAGCGCGCAGGTCCGATGACGGGGGACTGGAGCGGCGAAGACGGTGGAGGATCTACCTGGCCATTGCGCTCAGTGTCGATAGTGGGGTCTTGGGCCTGAACACCTGCGAGTCGTGGGGCAGGGGCCTCCTCAGTAGTGGTGGGCAACCGAGGCTGGAGGGCTTCGCGCGGTTTGAGTCGGGGTGGATAATGCGTCGTCGATGAGGAGCTGGATTGAGACGTTGACGACTCGGACCTTCGTGTCGGCTGAGACGAGGGAACACGAGGTTCGGCGTGACCGCCATTCGTAGCGGGGGTGTGTCCATTGGTAGGCGTTGACGCAGGTTGTGTGTGAGGCTCGAGACGCCCGTTTTGAGACGAAGAAACATGCCCATTCGCAGTGACGGTTCTGTTGATGTATGCCCGCGGATGATTGTCGTTTGACTGCGAGCGAGAGGGGCCCGCATGGTTGCTGTTGCCGTTGGCACCTGTCGAGGGTGCGAGCTGGCTACGAGGAGCCTCAGGCTCGCGCTGTATGTCCGCCCTTGGAGACGGATCCTTGCTCTTCTGCAGTGACGCGGCTTTTGTTACAAGGACTTCTGGAGGGAACTTGATCCTCAGTGGGGCGGCAGGTTTTTCCGGTGGGCGCTGCATGGATGCGCCGTCCGGCACGGGTGCGCTCGCCTTCGCAGAGTTCCCTATAGGCGCGCTAGCTGACGTAGATCCTCCTGCCTTTTGAACCCCACCCGCTGCCACACTGCTCTCCTCCCGCGGGATACCGGGCGACGAGGCGTAGAGCCGCTCTGTGATTGCATGTCCCACAGCTCCAGCATTTGAGGGGTTCCAGATAGGATAGCCGGCGCGGCTCCCCACAAGGTTACCATCGCGGTGGCTCGAGTTCGAACGGAAGGGATCATTGCTGAGGTTGTGGAGTTCGCGAAAGATGCCGTGGGGGTCGTCGGCATTGCGAAGATCGTCAGGGAGGGCGCTGGAGGCATCGTTAGGTATGCGCGCAGCCCACTGCAGGCAGGCTGCATACGACGTCGCGTCGAACGAGAGCTGCTCCTCTTTGGTGAGCGGGGCGAAGCCATCGTGTGAACGAGAGACGAAGGCAGGCCAGCCACCTAGGAAGGGGAAGTTAGTATGCTTGCGTTCATGCATCGGACAACACGTTGTAAGATTGCAAGGAAAGAAGGAGGCAAGTAAAAAGCAGCGAAGGAAGGGTGCCTACTTACATTCGCTGATGTCCTGCTTGTATCGCAGGTCCTGATGTTCCGCCCAGAACTCTGACATGTATCGATCCCCGTAGCCATCCCGAGGAAGCAGATAGCCATTACAAGACATACGTATCGCCGCTCTGTCGAACGCCGCGCAGCGCCATTCGCGAGAGGTCGCGCGAGTAGTGGTCGCCCCTGCGCCTCCATTAGCAGGCGAAGTCCCGACTCTGTACGCCGACGTGTTCGCGATCGCCTCTTCCGCGAACGCATCCAGGAGGCGCGCAACGTGGAGGATGTTGTACATATGGTCCTCCCAGGGCAGCTTCTTCACGATGACGAGCCAGACCGAGGTCCAGAGGAAGTGCGAGAAGTAGACGAGGGGGAGACGGTAGAGGGAGGGAATTATGGCGGTGCTGCCTGAGGGGACGCGGACGCTACAGCGAGGCTTTCCTCCTGGAATCCTGTCGATAGAGACGGCGTGTGTCTTGAGGAAGGAGACGATGGAAGCAGGGGTTATTGTGCCGGGCTCGTCAGTGGTTTGGTCCTGGAGGGAAGGGGGTATATCTTTGGGCGAGGTGCTGGCCGAGATGTACGGCAGGTCGGCGGGATGGTACCATTCCGGGGGTGAGGCTGTCAGGAGAAGTCAATCATCATACACAGGACTATATACAGCAAGGGCGAAGGGATTGCAAGTACGGCGCTTGTGGTGGGAAGGCGGACGTACCCGCTGGTGGGACCCTATCCTCGTCCGAGGTCTGACGGCGTTTAACGCGCGCAGGCGACGACTCGTCCTCCCTAGCGCGCTTGCGGGGAGACGCGTAGCTCATGACTGAGCGACGAGGGGGATGGAGCTCTTCGAGGATGACCGCGACAAGCAAGAGACGATGCGTGGGAGAGGATGATGAGTTCAGGGTATGGCCGGCATCAACGAGGTCAGCCCCGACCACCATGACCTCCAGTTCCAGATTACCCCCTTTGCGGGAGATCACGCCCGCGGAGGTTGACAAGCTCCCTGAACTCCCCTCCAAGAAGATCAAGACGGATCACGATATCGACCTGTGGAAGACGACGCGGTCGTACTATGATTTCTCGCTCTTTGTGCGACGGTTGTGCGAGAGCGTGGTGGGGAGGGAACTGCCCTATGAGCCTGAGGTGGTGGGGAAGGTACGTCGTAACTAAGATGGTCCAGTTTGAGGATACTAAGTGCAGATTACAGCCCATTAAGGGGACGTTGAAGCTGCTGGACACGCTAGACGGCTGGATCGACGAGATCCCGCCACAACACTCGCCACAGCGGTTCGGGAATCTTGCATTCCGAACATGGGGTCGGCGGCTGGAGGAAGTACGCGTCTGCATATCTCAGATTGCAAACCCATGCTCACCCAACCCTCCTCGCGCAGCACGCCGGAGCCCTCCTCAAAGCCCTAGTCCCACACAACCTCGTCCCCCACATCCTGCCCTACTTCCTCACCTCGTTCGGTTCGTTCGTACGCATGGACTACGGCACGGGCCACGAAGCGTCATTCGCGATGTTCCTTTGCTGCCTGACGTTGACGCGGTTCTTTGAGGTGCGACGGCCGTGCATGTTGGTGATGATGAGTCCCTCTGACGACAACTTTGCAAGCCAGAAGAAGAGCAGGAGCGGCAGCTGGTGTTCCTCGTCTTCGTGCGATACCTGAGGTTGTGCTGGAGACTGCAGGATGTGTACCGGTTTGTAGGCTATCGCACAAGAGTGCCGACGCGATTACTGACATACTCATCAGACTCGAGCCCGCTGGCAGCCATGGCGTCTGGGGCCTCGATGATTCGTGCTTCTTGCCGTACATCTTTGGGAGTGCGCAATTGCGAGGTACGTCGCATCCTGGTTGCTTTGTCTTGCGTGTGCCACGAAGTGCAATCCTAGCCGTATACGTCTCTGCTGCGTATCTGCTACATGCACGCGTCCTTGAAACTCACGCACCTTTCTACATCCAACAACCGACTAACCTGCTGATCCAGACCAAACTACCATCCCCGTCGACGCCGTCCTCCGCCCTTCCCTGCCGCCGACGAACCTGTACTTCATGGCGATCATGAGAATTCATGAGGTCAAGCATGGTGAGTCTTCTCTCTTAGCTGCGTATTCGGTCCCAGAAGCACACAATCGCTGTGCTTTTATGTGTCTGCATCTACATAAACTCGTTTTGGCCGTCGCTCCACCTCCCCCTACGATAGCTCTTCGCCTATCCCCACGCACACGTCCGCTAACCCACCCACTTTCAGGCCCCTTCCACGAGCACTCCTCGCAGCTGCACGCGATTGCGACCGGGGTTCGGACGTGGTCGAAGGTGCATACGGGGCTGTTGAAGATGTTTGAGGTGAGCTTTTGCTCTCTTTCCGAGTGGGTGATATGGATGCAAGCGTCCGAGTTGCGTATGCACAATATGGGGAGTCGAAACTTCGACGTGTAAAGGCTGCAAGGACGAGGCGGATGAGGAGAAACCGCAATCTCCAACGAAGAAGCTAACGTTCTCTTCCAGGCCGAAGTCCTCGGCAAGCGCGTCGTCGTGCAGCATATCCCGCTCGGGGGAATCATGGAGTGGAACGTGCAAGAGGGTGCGGAGGGCATAGACGGTGCACAGCAGGAAACAATACATAACGGATCATCTGCAGCGACGGCAGCCCCGTGGGCGACCCCGGCGTCAACGACAGGGTCTTCGACGGCGGCCACAGTGTCGACTGGGGCACCATGGGCCGCACCACCGACTGGCGCGCCATGGGCTGCACCGTCAACCGCGGCGCCGTGGGCTCACTCAACATCAACGACGGCTCCATCTCGAGCGGCGCCAACAGGTGCACCCTGGACGACGGCAGCGCCTACAAGTGCACCTTGGGCTACGCCGACCGCTGCGCCGTGGGCTTCTACAACTGCCGATCCGCGGGCTTCCACGACTGCAGCGCCACGAACTTCCACGACCGCAGGCCCGCGAGCTGCAGCTACCGGCGCACCGTGGGCTGCGTCACGCGGCTCGGCATCGACGACGTCGCGGGGCGGCCCTGCATCGAGCGTCCCCGCGCCGACTGGTGCGCCCTGGGCTACGAGGGCTCCTGGCTCGTGATCTTAGCTCCAGGGTAAGGATGGGACTGTCAATTCTTGCTCTTCCGTGCACGATTGCAGGCCCTCGCGGCTCACAGGATGTTATGAAGGCATGTACTGCTGTTGTGTTTCAGTGTCTCCCTGCTTCAAAGGGCAGGATTTCCTGCGACTCCCGTGTATCATACTTACGATGCATCTGTATCTATATCATTGTCTTCAGAAGCGCAGTGGGAGGAGAAACACCAAGAGCACGGCAGCGACCAAAAGGAACTGGTGGAAAAGGCGAAAGCGCTCGTACGCATCCACAAGTGTAAAACAATTCCTGCGATTATCCGGTGGATACTGCGTATCTACTGCACACGCCGCTGCGAGGATCATTTTCTCTCGAATATCTCCCACGGGCATTCGATACTCAGCCGCCGATTCCTCCATGGACGGCCCCGGTCTCTTCGGCGTGGCTAGGCCCGAAAGTATGCTGAGCATGTCCGGTCCTGTCCGGCGCTAAGAACTTTCCTCAATCCCGACTTCAGGGAACAGCCTACGCCGCCTATCTAACCCGTGAGCTGCAGTAATCATCTAATGTGAGTTCACCGGTCTATCACACCAAGTTCGCCGCTGAATTTATTTCCAGGATATAGTTTGACATTCCAGAAAGACTGATGTGGCTCCGTTAAAGGCCACCACGGGTCCGTCGAGGGCTAAGACTCGCTCTTTCACCTAGCCGGGCTATGCGGACATTGCATCCGCTGCGCCGTATCTTCTGCCGCCGGCTGGGCGCGTGGGCTTACAATGCTAACGTACGACATGCCAACCGCTGACGCGCCGCTCATCATCTTCTAAATGTCCTGAACATCAACCACCAGCGCACTCGCTATCACTCATAGCCTGCGCCTTCATATACACACGCAGCTATCCGCTAGCGCAGGTACGTACCCTCGATATCATCCGTAGTAGTCGTTTCCTTCGACGGGGACGCGTGCGCTGCCCGTGTTGCGAGTGCCGGCAAGGGGCACCTCTTGACGGCGGAAGATCAGCTCACGGAGGTCAGCGCACCAGGTCATGACGGCTGTCCGCGATTCATGTCCGAGGGGATCATCTCGAGAGCTTGCGGAGTGGGATAACAGTCAAGTCTTCTTATAAGTACGTCCGACTCCCTCCTCGTGTTATATGCATTGGCCTCATGGACTCATCAGGCCTGTCCTCTACGACTTCGGGCACGGCACGGACGTCTATGTCTATATCCATCGACCTCGAAAAGCACGACATGCAGTCCGACACCAAATCCGAGGGGCTTAACGGCGACGAAGGCTTGACATCGAGCCTGCAAATCGCAGGTGCCCAGGAGCCCATTCCCTCACCTCCATCTCGGGTGTCAGCCTTCTGCACAGTGGCCGGAGCATTCCTTGCCCTTCTCTTCAGCTTCGGGCATCTGAGCGCGTTCGGGACTTTCCAAGCATGGTACATGGACAATCAACTGCGCGACCTTCCCTCGTCGACAATCGCATGGATAGGGTCCGCGCAGTTGTTCATGTTCTTCGCGTCAGTGAGTGCCTTCGCTTATGATCTACCGATGAAGCACTCAGGCTCAAGAATATTTTCTTGGCGATTTCATAGGGCGCCTGCATCGGCCACTTATGCGACGCATACGGTCCCAGCTGGTTGCTGCTCTCAGGAGGCCTGCTCACGACGTTCGGCATCCTGATGGCCAGCCTGTCGACGGAATTTTATCAATTTTTCCTTTGTCAAGGCGTGCTCTTCGGTCTGGGAGCGGGATTACTGTACGTCAGCCTATCTTGCACTTCGACGAGCTGATTCTAACATAGATCCTATCCAGCTTCTACCCCGCTATGACCAGCGTCTCCTCTTGCTTCACGGCGTACCGCGCTACCGCGCTCGGAATTGTCGCTACAGGGTCCAGCGTTGGTGAGCGGCATCCCGCTGACTTTGTTGCCACAAATCCGTCTGATTCATGGTTTTGACACAGGCGGAGTGATACTTCCCGTCATGCTTGAGCGCCTGTTCTCCAAAATAGGGTTCGCGTGGACGCTCCGCGTTGTCGGCTTGTTCAACGCAGCGGGGTGTCTGTTGGCGTGGCTGTTGGTCACCTCGCCCGCGACGGTGAAGAAGGAGATGAAGAGACCGATATTCGACCACACGACATTTAGGGACAAGAAGTATGTACTTCTCCTCGCTGGAAGCTGCTTAATTTCCTTCGGTGAGCCTTCCCTTTCCTCCGTCCTTTTTTGCGGCCTCTCTCCGCCTGCCTTTCGAAGCCCCTTACCCACTACTGTTCAGGACTCTACACTCCACCCACCTACATCGTCTCCTTCGCCGAGTCTCATGGCCTCTACCCCGCCCGCGCCAACGCCACCCTCGCCGCCCTCAACGCCGCCTCTGCCCTCGGCCGCCTCCTCCCCGCCTACCTCGCCGACCGCGCGGGGAACTTTAACTTGCTCGCCCCTGCTGCGGCGCTATGCAGCGTCGCCTGCCTCGTCGTCGCGGGCTGTCTTCGCGGGCTGTCCGAATGCGTTTCTTCATTGGCGAGCGTGGACATGAATGCCAGTGCGGGTATTGGCGGATTGGCCGAAACTCCTGCCACCCACGCCATAGCAGCTGGCGCTTGCACACCCTCCCTCGCCTCCATCATGACCTTCGCCGCGATCTACGGCTTCCTCTCCGGGGCGTTCATCTCCGTCGTGACGCCCTGCGTGGCGCAGATTTCGCCCGCGGGGCACGTAGGCGCGAGGGTGGGGATGTTGTATAGTGCGATCTCAGTGCCGTGAGTGGTCTTTCTTTTCGTTCCTCTACCCTTTCCCTTTCAGTGTTCCTTATTCTGCGTCTTGGAACCACTACCAACAATCATATCTCAGGTCTCTGCTCGCAGGCCCCATAGCCGGTGCCCTGCTGCATCAAGCGGACGGATCGTACGCTGGCATGATGCTCTACGCTGGCCTCACAATCTCGTGCGGTTCAATGCTTATTGTATGTGCGAGGATGCAGGTCGAGAGGAGATTGTTGGCAAAAGTGTGATCTAGAAAAATTGTTTGCAGCAGTACAGTAGGAAGCTGCTTTCGAAAGCATGATGACATTGGTACCATCTATCTTGGCGCGTCAGCGTCAGCGTTCAAGTTCTCGTCAAAGCATACGGCAGGAGGGAAGGAAGTTGGCCCATAGCTGACGCGATGACAGCCCATTGAGCATGGCGCTGACGACCTAAGCGACACGCTGACAAGCTAAGCGTCGTCCTGACTCCCACTAACTCGCAGGCGCGAAGAAGCAGCGGGCGGACCGCGGTCCAGGCTACAATTCGGTCAGTCAACACGGTGTATCGATAGTCAGCGCACATACGCGGCGGTTGCACGAAGGGCCGGGAAGGGAGATCTCGCGGGAAGGGAAATCTCGCGCAAAGGGGCCGCGGGGGTTCTCTGACAAAAGGTAAAAGGGATTTTCGTGCCAAAAGCGAATTTCGTGCTGCAAGCGGATTGAACTAAGCGAAGTCGAAAGGAAGATTTAAAGAACGTGGAACGCAACAAGCATTATAAAGGACAGAAAGTGTATACGATTATAGCGTAGGCGGCGGGACAGACCATATAGAAAAAAGCATTAACTGTACAACCAATAGCGACCCGTGGGGTTGGATCGCTAGAAAGTTTCCTCTTCGTCGACGGGGGCGCCCTCCTCGGGTACCTCGAAGCCGTCCTGTTGTCGGGGTGAGTCAGGGTGAGGGCGGTGCTTATGGCGTGGGGCTGACCTCCGTTGAGTACAGGATCTTTTGGATCTCTTTCAAGGTTTCGTCCTCCTTGCCGACCTTTTCGAGCTCTTCGGTTTGCTGCTGGACTAGGATCTCGATATCCCGGAGCTAGAGAGATAGTCGGCCCGTGTAAGCCAGATGTACGACCTGCATAGACACACCTTTGCGAAGTAGAAGTCGCGCTCCTTCTCCAAGCCGTCGAGATGTGACGACATCTCCTTCAGCTGCTCCTGCATGTGGTGCACGGCCTCGTTGGACATGGCGGACCCGGCTCTATGTCCGCCGACAGGCGTACGCCCGCCGGCTCGGCTGTTCACGGCACCCGCGCTGCGTGCGGTGGCGAGGGGCGCAAGTGTTGCAGGCGGCTCGGCGACGACGCCCTTCCGCCTTGCGACGGGATCGTACGGGTGGCCGCCATAGTTGGATTCCCAGAAGCGCTTGATCCACTGCAAGAACTCGAGGTTGTCCCTGCCAATCGGATCAGGATAGCGGACAGATACGTAGAGTACGGCACGCACTGCATCTTGCACTTCACGAGCTTCTCCACGGGTATCGGCTGGGATCGACGCCGTTGAGCGCGCACGCGCGAGGATAAGGCGGGCGGGCACGCACCTTGTCGATCTTCTTGGCTTTGAAGGCATTCTGCAGGACCTTGAAGTTGGCTATGAACTCATACTCGTGCTTTGCGTTCATCTTGACGCGTGCCATCGGCAGGTCGCCTGTCGCGTTACTCAGCATCGGCGCGGCTCGCGGGAGGGGCATGCGATGTGCGCACCGTAAATTGAGTCAATAATCTGGCAGTAGGCGGCGCCGGAGCCACACTGCTCGACCTTTGTGTAGTTGAGGGCGAGGAGGTCGTTGAGCCATTGCAAGAGTTCTGTCCGGGACGCCATCGTGTGTGAGAGTATAAAGCAAGGAGCGAAGGGATCGAGATGAAGACGCGAATGTGATGTGTGACGCAGACACGTAACGTCACAACGCGTTTTCAACATCACGCCCATCTCGAACGCTCTTGTCAAACCCCGGCCCGCGCCACATAACACAAACAAGGACCTCTGTGTGGAGGGTATCCTTCCAAAGTAAATTAGACTCATCGCACCATAAATTGCGAGAGGTAACATATTTTATAGCAGCCGAATATGGTGAACCCATCGCCCGAGGTCTGCAAGAGGGTCGTCTCCTTCTTGCACCCATATGCCACTCGAGATCTTAAAGCATTGTGCCTCGTCTCGAAAGCCTTCGAGCGCGCAGCCCGTCCAGTACTCTTTCGCCAAGTCATTCTCACTGACTTCCCGCAAGTCATCGCTTTCGGCCAGTGCATACGAGAAAACCCTGAGCTGGGCAAGATGATCCTCGAATTCCGCGTCATGGGACGCCACCAGTTGCGCTTCAGCCCAGAACAGCGCGTCGAGCTCTATGCCCTGCACTACTGGAACGCCGTCGCAGATGTCCTCGCCCGCGTGCCCAACCTCAATGCGCTCATCATCTACGATCCGCTCATCGAATCGCTCCCACCACTAAGGGTCCCGCAGGAAGAGGCTTACCCATTCCAGCTCGAGCGCTGTGGCGTCAAGCTGTGGTGGAACGACGCCTTCCTGGAATTCCTCGTCACGCAGCACCGGCTCGTCACCCTCCAGCTCTACGAGCCGTATGACGAGCGCGACAACTTTGAGATCCCCGCGAACTGCTGGCCGAACCTCACCAATTTTTCTGGCACTCTCGTCAGCGCGTTGGAGATCGCGGAGGGCGCCGCGCCGAACGTGCGCCACATGTGCATGCGCTTGGACGACGCGACGTCGCCGACCATCGCGTACTGCATGCCCCAATTGGCGTCCCTCCGAAAGACCCTGCGCAGCCTGAAGCTCACCGGGCTCGAACCAGGAGATGCGGAAAACACGCTGGCAGCCATCGCGCGCAATTTCCCAGACCTGCAGTACATCGGCGCGCTGCCACTCCCGGTCCTAGATGTAAGCGCCCTATGACCGTACTATATCAGCTTCCACTGACCCGAAATCCAGCGCACCGCCTTCCTCTCATCCCTCACAGCTTTCACCGACCTTCGCCACCTCCAGGTCGACGTCACCCGCTGGCGGCCCCAGCCGCACGCCCAGCACGCCCTCCGCGCCATCGTCACCCAACTCAAAGCCTTCGCGCCCTCCCTGCGCATGGTCACCCTCTGGGTCCCGCAGGGCAAGTGGATGTACCACATCCGCGATGGCGAGTGGGAGGGCGCACCGGACGGGACGCAAAGCGTTTGGCAGTGCAACTCGTGGATGGAGCAGGTCTCGCTGGAGTATCTGCCCAGTGCGTGGCTTCGGGCTCGTTTTATCTACGCCGCTAATGGCGGTTTGGCAGACGAATGATGGGAGGATTATCCATTCCGATGAGGAAACATGGAGGACAAAGGAGGAAGATGTTGCTGTGTCGCGCTCTCGCACCCAATGTAATGGCCAAACGGCAAACAATGTATTATAGTTCGTAAACTTCCTCCTCGCCGATAGATAACGGTACAGTTCTACTACTGAGACTCCGACCTACGAGACATAACTGAGAGGGACGCCTGTATGATACATATACTGAAAACGAAATCTTATTACGATATGGTTGGGCCCGAGGACCAGGATAGGCTGAGGCCGAAGGATTCGATGAAGGATAACATATGATTCTAGGTGTGGTGGAGGATGGTGTGTAGGTTGAGTCGTACAAAGTCCCATGAAAAGCGACGTCTGATATAACAAACGACGCCCCGAGTCGTGTAAATGCCGTCTACAAATCTTTTCTAGTCGTCTACTTCCTCTTGAAGAGGGTCAGAAGGCTCCCGCTGCGGATGCGGAACAACCAGGTAAAGGCGAAGATCATGAACACCTGCAGATGAATCAGTACAAGGACTTCAATCATGACCATAAAGCTACTGACGTTGAACGCCGTGAACGCGACCATGATACCGAAGTCTCGCCAATGGTTCGAGTAGAAGATGTTGAACGACTGCTCCAAGAACTGGTCCGTCGTCTTCACCGAGCAGAACTGGCAGTCCGACGTCGCATCCGGGTTCGTGAGGTACCCGCCCGCCATGGAGATGTACGGCGAGAGATAGTCGCCGCACGACTGGCCAGAGGGCGGGGTCAGGGTGACGTACTCGATGTCGGCGCAGGTGACGTCGCCGTGGCCGGCAGCCTGTCCAAGGAGACCCTCGATGAAGTAGGTGTACGGCGAGAGGTGGTACATCCACTTCCACCAGCCGAGCTGCGAGAAGGGCTGAACGACACCGTCGCTGTGAGGGTGTTAGCATGCGAAAGCTAGGGGTATAGGGAAAAAGCGACGTACAAGGTCAAGACGAACGAGAAGATCAAGCTGAACAGGATGTTCGCAATCTCCGCGTTGGGTGCCATCGCCGCGACCGCGAAACCGATCGTCGTGTAGTAGAAGGGGAAGACCAAGCCGAGCATGAGGTACGTGTATCCCGCGCGCGAGTTGTCGAAGCCGACGGTCCAGTACCAGCAGAGGAAGAAGATGCCAGAGCCCAAAATGTTCCACGGCACCTCCGCCGCGATTTGCGCAGTGAGCAACGCCGTCCAGCTGTACATCCGGCTCGGACGCTCGCGGATCTCGTACACGTTGCGCGTGTTGAGGAACGGCACCTGAATCTGCCCGACGAGCGGCACCGACAGAATCGACGCCATGAAGAGCGCGAAGACCTTATTCTGCGTGCCCTGCTGCGTGTCGACGGCCTGGAAGAAGGTGAAGCCGATGAAAAGACCGCCGACGATATTGAGGATGAGCTTCGCGAAGAGGTACGTCGGGTCACGCCAGTGGTCGTACGCGTCGCGCTGGATGAGCTGCAGGACCTGGTAGCCCCACGTCGTCGCGTACTCGGACTTGCGCGCGGTCTCGACGACACCGCGCTGGCGGCCCTCCTCGTGCACACGCGCGATCTCCTGCTGCAGACGCTCGGCCTCGCTCGACTTGGACCAGACGTCGTACCAATCCTGCGTGGCCGTGGCGGTCGCACCGGCACCGATGACATCGAGCATGAATTCCGCCGGGTTCTCGTCGGGGCTGCAAGGGCGGGAGCCGTGGCGCTCGAAGTAGCCGATCATAGTGCGCGCGTGCTGGCCGATGTCACCGAAGTAGACAGTCTCGCCGCCCTTGCGGAGGAGCAGAAGACGATCGAAGACCTGGAAGAGCTCGGCAGACGGCTGATGAATTGTGCACAGGATGGCCTGTCCGTGGTCGGCGAGGTTGCGGAGGAACTGCATGATGCTCCATGCGGACTGCGAGTCAAGACCAGACGTCGGCTCGTCAAGGAAAAGCAGGAGGCGGGGCTGTGTTAACAGTTAGCCTCGGGCATGTCACGAGCGAGAGCGGGAGGACTGACCTTGGCAGCAAGCTCCACACCAATGGTCGTGCGCTTCTTGATCTCCACATTGCAGGTCCCGATGGCGGCATCGCGGTATTCGTCGAGGCCACAGATCTTGAGACACTGGTCGACGCTAAGACCCCGCGTCAGCGACATTCGTAACAACCTGAACGCTGACTACTCACTATGAGACCTTCTCGGCATCCGGCACGGAAGCAGGCTGGCGGAGACGGGCAGAGAAGAGGAGGGCCTCGCGAACGGTAGAACTCGGCAGATGCGTGTCGAGCTGCTGGCAGTAACCACTAATAAAGGTGTTAGCTGTAAATAGCATGTACATGATAAGAAACTCACGTCTGCGCCTGGAAGTCCATCGGAAGCGGCTGCCCGTTGACAAAGCGGTCGCCTGTGATAACACCCATAGAGACGCGCTGCGCGAGCACGTTGAGAAGCGTCGTCTTGCCCGCACCGGACTCGCCCATGAGAGCCGTGAGCTTTCCCGGCTGTACAATACCAGAGACGTCGTGGAGCAAGCGGCGCTCCTCGTGCCCGGCGATAGGGACCGTGTAGTTGAGGTGGTGGAACGAGAAGATGTCCGTCATGGCCTGGGTCTCCTGCAGCGCCTTCTCCGTCTCCTTGTCCACCTCCCCACCTGCCGCGACCGGCTTCTCCCCACTCGCCTTCTCCTCGTCACCCGGGGCCGCCTCGACAAGCTGCTTCGCCGCCTTGGAGCCACGCTTGAACAGCGTTACCGAGCTCGACGCGTTCGTCTTCGTGTTCCACTCCGTGAAGAAGAAGTACGCGGAGGTGAACGCGACGCCGAAGGCGATGACGATGCCAAAGTTGCGCCAAGTGTTCGCGTAAGTGTAGCCGTAGGAGAGGTCGAGATAGCGCGCGCCGTTGACCTGCGTCTGACCGGGGATGGAGCCGACAGTTGTGCAGACCTGGTTGTCGAGGCTGATGTTCTCGTACCCCGGGCCTTGCGGCACGAGCACGGAGCACTGCGCGTCGAGCGTGCGGAACTCGTTCGTAACGACGGCTTCGTAGGCGTAGCGGAGGGGCTACAAGCATCGTTAGTCAAAGAACCCCTCGTAGACGATGATTGTACTCACGTTGATCCACACCAGCCACTTCAAGGCGCCGATCATCGACGGCTCAGGAATCGTGTAACCCGTGTAGATCGAGAATACCAAAACGGAGATACCGGCGAACGATTGCGCAGGAGCTAGAAGGCGAGTCAGCTGACCAGTCTTCACTCAATGAGCATACAAACTCACCCTCCGCAGGGAACGCCGCCGCTAACGCGCGGAACCAACTCTTCATCGTGATAGTGGTCACGAAGAGGAAGAGGTAGTAGATGAAGAACTGCCCCGCCGACGTCTGAAGGCCGACGAGGAAGTACAGAATAATACCCCAGACGGTGGTCGTGAGGAACGTGACCGGGATGTCGACGAGGAAGAGCGCGAGAGCATCGATGAACGGATGGTAGAAGGCCCAATTACGGTGCCGCAGAATAATCGGACGCTGGGTGAACAAGGCCGGGATCTCCGCCATGGTGACGAGAGCGGAGAAGAGCAGAGCGAAGAACAGTACACCGGTGCGCGAGAAGTACGCGCTCGTATTATCCGGGGTTTGGAGGTAGACTGTGCCGATGATGATACCTTGAAAAACGAACGTGCTGTGGAAAGCGTCAGACAAAGCAAGATAAATGCAACAAAAATAAGAGACTCACAATAGGTTGATGCCCGTCGCCAAAAAGTTGCCCAGCGTCATCTGCACCCTACGCAGCATGACCGCGCGGGTCTGCATCGGGATGGAGATAAGGTACGGCGAGTCGCGGCGGGTGTGCTCCGCATGCTCGTCGCGCACGAGCTCACGGTACTTCGCCGCGCGCTCCGCCTTGCCCACGAAGTCCGCGCGGTAGGAAGCCATGTCGTCTCGATTGAGCTGGCCCAGCGCGCTCTTCTTGAATGCGACCGCGAAGTCGTCCGCGGTGCGCGGGACGCTCGCGGGGTCGACGCCGTCGCGCAGGACACGACCCGCGGGGTCGGTGACAGAGACGAGGAAGTCGGCGGTGGTCTGACGCGGGGTGACGGGGACGTAGCCCATGTCGGTGAAATAGGCACGCGCCTGGTCGGCGGGGCCGAAGTACGCGAGGCGGCCCTCGTTGATAACGGCGACCTTGTCGAAGAGGCGGTAGAGGGACTCGCCGGCCTGGTAGAGCGCGACGACGGTCGACATGCGCGAGACGTCGGTGGCAATGCGGAGCGCCTGGACGAACTCGAGCGCGGTAGAAGCGTCGAGACCGCGGGTAGAGTTATCCCAGCAAGCCAACGCCGCGCGGGCGGCGAGGACTTCACAGATAGAGACGCGCTTCTTCTCACCACCGGAGACGCCACGAATCATGTTGTCGCCGACCTTAGTATGCCTGGTATGCTGAAGACCGAAGAGCGTCATCAACACATCCGTGACAACGTCCTCGTAGGCGTCGCGTGAGTGACCCAGGCGGTTGCGCTCACGCGGCGCGCGGCAGTACGCAGCGAACTTGAGGGTCTGCTCAACCGTGAGGGTGCTGAAGTGGACATCGTCCTCTGGGCAGTAAAGCACATCGCCGCGATAATGCTTCGTTATCTCCTCAGGGGTAAGTGAATCGTAGTCGACGCGGCCGTCAATGGAGTGGTACTCCTCGCGCTGGTTGGCCAGCGTCTTGAGGAAGGTGGAACACCCGGCACCAGGGCGACCAAGAACCACTGAATGGCCGTTAGTGCGAGATCAACGGGAATGCGATCGCTACTCACAAACCATCTCTCCGGGGCGGATAACGCCTTCGAAGCCCGAAAGGATTTGGCGAGTGGGGGGATGGCGAATGCCCTGGATGCCGTGCACGATGTCGATGGGATTGAACATCGAGCCAAGGGTGGGCTGGTATGCAGCCGCGGACCCGACACCAGTGACAGAGAGGTCCTCAAAGACAACGCCGAGTTCGCGCGTCTCGATCTCAGCGTCTGCTCGCCTAGGGGGTAGTGTAAGTAAGCTGGGTAGTTTGCGATCGGAGGGGGGCTACGCACCTTGCCACAATCTCGCGCAGGATCTTCTCAAAGTCAAAGCCGTCCTCCTCGGCCTTCTTTGCGCCTGCAGTCGAGCCGCCCTCCTCGTTCGGGAGCGTGCTCTCGGAGACGGTGATCGAGGCCGCCTTGGACCCCGGGCTGAGGTCCTGCAGGGTGAGGTCGTTGGGGTGGATGCCCGACTGCGACGCCCTGCTGAGCGTGCGGCGCAACTCGGCGACACCGTGCGCATCGAAGTGGCCAATGTCTACGTTGTCATGGTGGTTGTGCCCGCTGTGGAAGGAGTCGTGCTGGGCAGCCACGGGGGCGCCCGTCGCGGGGAAAGACATGGTGGCGGGGCGGGATAGAGCTGTTCGGCGCCATTTCCCTTCCGGGCCCCCGCTTTTATGAGTCTGCGTTGCGGATAGATCTAACCGTGTTCCACCTTCCATCCTTTCCGAGCGAACGCGTCATGTCGTCAAAATCTCAGATTCTGATCAATAAACAGCACACTACGCGATCGTGCTGACGCCCTCAACGGGTCCGACACGTGGATGATCGAGATTAAGCGCCGAG
>JAMQCK010000221.1:0-36248 GCA_024196135.1 Pleurotus ostreatus/Saccharomyces cerevisiae fusant | reverse complement strand
AGACCGTCCAAACAATGGCCCGCATCAAGGCCGTCATGAACGAGCGGCGACTCGCGTACGAGGGCGCGCTCGAGATGGTCGAGAAGGCGCGCGCCAAGGCCGCCGAGGCGCAGGAGAAGCAGCAGGACGAGGAGCTGCTCGCGCACCGGCTGGCCGAGTACGAGGCCGAGCGCGCGCGCGTGCAAGAGCACAACAGCGCCGTCGCGCGGAAGCGCCTCGAGCTCGCGACCGCGGAGGCGCAGCAAAGGCAGGCCGCGCGCGAGGCTGCCGAGCAGGCGCGCCGCGAGATGCGCGCTGCGGCGGAGGCGTCGGGCGTGCAGTATGTGGAGG
The DNA here is from genome assembly GCA_024196135.1 of Pleurotus ostreatus/Saccharomyces cerevisiae fusant. Taxonomy (NCBI): domain Eukaryota; kingdom Fungi; species Pleurotus ostreatus/Saccharomyces cerevisiae fusant. The sequence goes on along the minus strand of JAMQCK010000221.1, from coordinate 35,918 downwards.
AGGATGTCGCGGCGCCGGCGGCTGGGGAACAACAGGCACCAGCCCCCGAGGGCGAGGCGAAGCCTGAGGAAGCCCAGGATGTTGCGATGCGCGCATTGTTTGGCGACAAGGCGCCTGGAGACCGTCCGCCGTCAGGTCCTTAGCCTTGACCATTCACTATATCTACATGCCGCTTATAATGCATCACTGACTTACCCAACTCTCATGCTTGTGACTATTGATCCTTGGGACATGAAGATGATACAGGTAACATTCCCCCAATGCTCGCAAAAAACTTCAGGTCACCGTCGGCCTACCCCGTCAACAACATCCACATCTTCAGGTCCTCTCCAAAGATTTCTCCTCCACTAATTGTTCCCCTGCGCAGCCAGGTGAGCCAGCGCTTTCCCAGAATAAGCAACGACTTACCTCGTCAATCAGAAGTCTTCAGCAGCTAGAGCATTACCGTACAGCATTCGCCCCAGATGCGTAAGGAGAAAGCCTTGGCCCTTCCGTCGCAGACTGATCAACGACCTCAAGACCGAAACTGGACTGTGATGGATCTGGCTGCTCGGCATGCTCAACTCCGCGCGGATGATCGCAGAGGAGACAAAGCCGTCGTGGTCGACGGTCCCCTCCCGCCCTTCTGGGAGCTTCCCGAGATGGAGCCCGAGGAAATGGCACAACGACCGATATGCGCCCATTTCTTGAACGAACAGGTTGCCGGCGAAGAGGTTCAGCTCATGCCTAATCTGCTCGGCGGGCGGGCGGAAGGTACTGGCATCGGAGGACGGTACAGTGAAGAACGTCAAGTCGTCGAACGAGCGGGTCTCCCGCGTGACGCGCGGTGCGTAGAGGTGGAGGTGGACATCCTTGGACTGTCGCACTCTGGGCAGTATCTCGTTGGCTTCGTGCGGGCTGATCAACAGGAGGGTGTGGCCTTTATCTGTCGACACGATCCACTGCACGGAGCGCAAGAAGGCATCCTTGTCGTGCGGCGACTGAGCCGACAGCTCTATGGTCCCCGCGAAGTCGCTCGTGGCTGCAATCGTCCTCGTGTCTTGAAAGAATGTGCTCGAGACGTTGGGGATTAGCGCCTCGACCGACGTGAACGCCAAACACTCGCGCAACGTTCGGAAGGCTGGCTGCGTTGGCATACGTCCAGTGGCTAGCAGAGCAATAAGGGCAGGGTCCGTCGCATGAGGCAGCGGTGTCGCGGGTGGTGCGTGTTGGACCTCCCTCTCCTGCTCCTTCTCGTGTGCTAACTCGCGCTCTTGTTCCTCCTGCAGGCGACCATCGTCCGATACCTTGAAGCCGAACTTGTTGCAGCGTTCCCAGATTGCACGCTGGCGGTCGTTCTGGCGCTCCGTCTCAACGAACACCGGTGGTCGATGGGGAGCGTACAGCTCCTCGAGCGTCAACGCTTCTGCCTCGAGCAGAGCTTTGGCTAGACCCTGCGCGTCTATCTCGCCCGCGTTGTACGCCTCCCAAGCTGACTCGCGTGCATCGAAGCTGAGGCCTTGGGCAGCCCACAGCGCGCCATTCTCCTCCGTCTGCCGGATGGACTCCCTGAGCGTCCAGACAAGGACGTCGGACGAGTCAAGGGTGGACTTCTGCTCTTTGATGCTGCTCCGGATACGAGTTTGGATCTCCGCGTTGGCGAGGAAGACGATGGAGTGACCGCCGGGCTGCCCTAACTTTCGCATCCTCATGCAGCCTATCGTGCGAGAGCCGGTAAGTAGGACTGCATATGCTCTGACGAAGACGTTTACACTCACCCTGCACCAGCTTGTCCTTTGTCATCTTCGGCCCGAGTGTCACCAGGGCGCGTGTCCCCGGGGGCAGTTGCAAGTCTGTCCCTCGCGTATGCGCTTCGTCGAGAAACACCAAGACCTTTCCCAGCTGATCACGGTAGTGGGATCGCTGGAGCTGCTCGACGCGGTTGTCTCTTGTGAGCACGTACAGATCGCCGTCAGAGCCAAAATAGGCAGCCGCCTCCTTGCTGTCATCCTTCTCCAGCCATAGCCTCGCCACCTCCTCGTTCTCGAGCTCCAACACTTGCGCGCCCACATCCAGGATGACTGAGACGGGCGGTTGGCTTCGGACGACTTCGTCAATGATGCCGGTAACGTTCAAGTCTTTGCAAATGACTGTACAATTCTCTTTTTGGAGGATGTGATTCAAGACAAGGGCGTTGGTATGTGATTGTGCGTCCGAATGATCCTGCTCGATTGACGTAGGCAGCATGTACTGATTGTCGTTCGTGCCGCTGAAGCCCGTCGTTGGTCGATCCTTCCGTCGAGCGATATCCCAGGCGTTCGCCGTGAGCTTGTGCTCGAATCGCCGTGCCTCCATGGGAAAGACGCACTCAGCGAGGTAGAAGTCGATGACTGCCTTCACGCGGCTTAAGTGTGGGTAGACCTGGTCGTAACGCTGATTCGCATCTTCCAGGTTGACGCCTCTCAGCGTTCGCAGGCGCTGTGGGAGTCGCAGGTCTCTCGTCCAATCCTCATAGCGCACCGCGGGGTCATCCGACATCTGGAGCCTCTCGAATGCGACGTCAAGGTCCTGATTCGTAAGGCCGCCGTAATAGTAGGCGAGAGAGGTGAGTACCAGCGCGACGTCTGGCTGACCGAACTCTGCGCGCAAAGCCGGAGAGTCCTTCGCTCGATATGGCACCGCCAACCTGGTGCGCCCACGATCCAACCCGTAGTCGACGCGCCAGCGCTTCTCCTTCAACGCCAACGACAGGATACCGCTCGCGAATAGACCCCGCAAGAGCAGAAGGGAATTATGACGGTCACCAATGAAGACTTTGACGGACTGTGCTACGTCCATGCTGACGTCGTATGTCGAAATGAACTGTGATGTTTCCTCGAGCTGTTCCCGCTTCAGGTCACGAAGGTGCAGGAATGGTATGCCACCCTCATGAACGATTGCAGTGACGGATGCACTCAACAAATCGCGACAGGCGTCAGAAGAGAGGATGCGGATGCGACCGAATCGGCGACATTCGTTCCACCTCCCTTGGTCTTCGATTTCGACGCCATCCGGATGCTTGCGCGCGGTGCTCTGGACACTGGCGCTGATGATGTCGAGTACGGCCTGTATTACAAGCCAACGCTCTGGTGCGTCCTGTAGCGGTCCGGGTTGACCATCGGTATAGACCAATTGATACTTAACGCTGAGGATCTCGTCGCTCTCGTCCAAAATGTATCGAGAATGCCGCAAAAACTGTTGATGTATATTGATGAGCAATCGAGCCTCGTCAGCGACAACACCAGAGCACTGCATGCTCGTAGCCATGAGTTGCAAGGACAATAAGTGCTCAGGTTGGCATAGGAGAATGCCGCATTCTTTCGCGCAAGCTTTAAGAACATCCTCGACTGCACGCATGCTGGATGATGTAATGGGAGTGTCGCGGTTGAACGGCAGGTAGAAGACTGGGCGATTGACCAGACCGCAGATCCGTTGGCTGAGAATATGGAACATCTGGCCGAAGAGAGGCTTCAGGACCACAACGCAGACAATGTCTTGCCCGTTCGAGCAGGATGCGGACGCGATTGGAATGATGACCTGCACAATAGATAGAAAGTTGAGAACTTCATGTCGAGCGAGCGGACGGCTGCACTTACGGAAGACTTTCCTTCACCCATGTTGAGCTGCATCAGTCGATTGTGGCCGTGTATCATCCGAACAGCGATGTTTGATTGCAGTTCACGGACCGCTACATCGTTGTCCAGCTGGAAGAGTAGCCAGTCAGGATAATAGCTTGCCTCCTGAGGATGTCTGCGATCGAGATGCGTCGCCAACTCGTTTCGGCAATCCTGACCTGAACGGACAAGACAGTCAAATCGTCGTTCTCGTTGAGCCTCTACGAGCGATTGAGCATACGAGACGAGGCTGTCCCTCCACTGTGCCGTCAACTTGGAGCGCTGAGATATGGTCAGGTGCGACAGTATGTTTTGCTTGCTCAAGGCTGGCCATAGACCGGCCTCATCCAAGATTCGTTCGAAGCTTGACGAAGGCTGTAGCGCGCATAGGAGAGCTGACGAGGTGGACTGCTGTGACGCCGCAGATTGGCCAGATAGTGCCGAGACACAATCTGCCAATCCGTTCAGGTACGTTCCCGCGAACTTACTGTCGGCGTCGATCCTGCTGAGTAGAACGTGTACATATCGGCCGTCCTGTATAATAGCGTTACCAATGTGAGCATGCGTAGTGGATATGAAAAGAGTAATCCGAACCGAAGGCGGAGACCTGCTCTTCATGAGGGAGCGCAGTTGAGGTAAGCCAGGCCGTACCAGTACACTAGCTGCAGCGCTCGCTCGAATTGGAATAGATACTTCGTCAAAGTCCGTGGAATAAGCCCGTCGAGGAAGTGTGTCGAGCAGGTCCCGAAGCTCGTCAACGTGTGACTTCAGACAGCGGTTGCGCTTGAGATCGTCGAATAACAGCTGAACTATAAATCTGGCCGTGGGTGAGGCACTAAAGCTGGGGAACAAGAAAAAACGCTCCTCGAGATTCATGGGCCACGACGCTTGATTGCTTCCAGGCCATAGCGAAAGCAGATGATCGATAAGCTGTGAGAGTTGGCTCTGTAAAGCGCGGCCATATTCCTGAGGTGTAAAACCCTTCAGATGTTGCATGGGCCTATAAGACGATGCAAATCTGCGCAGGGTCGTTTCAAGATGATTGCGTGAAGGGTTTTGCCTGAAATCCAATCCCAGCGATAGATGCAAGAGGCCTCCGTCTGGCAGCGGCGCGCGTAAAGCATTCTGCGCGGCTTCAGAGTGCATGAAGAGTTCCGCAGCAACACGCGACAAGTCAACGGACATCTGGTCGCGGAAAAGGAACAAGGCGAATGAGAACATGAGAGCGTATCGCCCAGAGCCAGCAGAGGACATGCACAAATTATACAAAGAAAACCAAGCCTGCGGCTTCGACAGCGTGTATAGACTTCGAGGTTGATCCAGGTTGATGTCGGTGGCTTCGGCCGTAAAGCCCAAGTGCTTCCACGCAAGGAAGTTGTCCCATACGTTCTGCGGTAGACGATCCGGCCGCGAGCGCCAAAGGCTGATATCCGCCACTAGGTCACGAATGTTGCGGCGTATGCCGTCTGTCGAACGGTTGGTTTCCCAGTCGCACGGAATATACGGGCGATCGAGAGACGTTAGATCGGCTTCAAAAATTCAGCTCCAGAGTGTAGCCTCAACGCGAGATAGGCTTACTTGAGCACTGCTCCGGCGAGTGATGAATAGGCCACATACTTTTGCGATGCAATGCGCGAGTTCTCAAGTCATTCTCGCCCTCTACCTGCGGGAGGGATGATAGAATCCCGACCGAAAATTGAGGGTCATATAGCGAGATTCGCTGTGCGTGCTTGACGATGCGCTGGACGAGGGAAGCGAAGATATCATCGTGCAATGAAAACGGAAGGCCTGGATGCCAATCTATGGTCTCCATGACCCTCAAGCCCATGGGATAGAAGCTGCGAATGGGAGCGAGGTCTTTCAATCGATTGAGCAGGTCGACGTCGTCGCGGCAAAGACGGGTGAACGCGGTCGCTTTAGCGCACCGTAACATTCTGATCGCGATGTCCACGCCTCTTTCCTTGGTCAGTTCATCCGGTTGGCGACAGGACGATACAGCATGGAGATAGGCGAGCATGAGCCAGCCTGTGAGGCTCCCATCCGTCTTTAGGCGACCGATGCAAGGGTCGACGTCGAAGATATGCAATTTAACGCCCGGAGTGTCGCACGCAGGCGCAGTGATTGAGGTGATTGTATGCCCTTCTTTGGTGGATACTGCAATCTCCTTCCCTGCAGGGACGAGCACGCGTTTCTGAGTAAGCTGGGCGGTGGATTCGAGTACCAATTTATCGACCCCGTAAAGAGTGCCGACACTTTGGGTTGATGATACGATGTAACTTGGAAACTGCTTGCAAGTGAAGCCTTGATTGCAGGCGACGAAGACAAGCCTGTATCGAGGCAAGCACACCGTCAAGGAAGAGTTGGCGGATCGCGTAATCATGAAGTGCTCCTGCAGCTTCTCGAGAGGCGCGAAGATCCTGGCAACATTTCGAGTGACATCGCTGTGAGGGCAGATGACGATCGTCGTTTGTTCAGGCGGAGAGGTGGCCGATGTCAACGTAGGGGACGAGCTGATGTCTTGCAGCGTCCACGCGACAGCTGCGCTGGGATCCCATCCACTCCGCTCGTCTCGAGGAACGAAGTCGACTTGTGCAGAGCCGACGCGATATAAGGCGATGTGTCGCCTGAGAATGTCGTCCGGCACGTCACGGGCCAGCTTGCTGGATGGAATGAACTCAGAGACAACGCCTTGCCGATCTCGTGTACGAATGATTAGGTCCGGGCCGTCTTCATGAAAGTGAACCTTAGCACGAAGTCAGGCTTCACGTCGCCGGAGCGGTGTGCCACTCACTTCGTAGCCGTCAAAGGATGCCCGGCTTTCGTAGGTCATCCCAAGCATTCTAGATGGCTGGATGTGCATACGACGCTGAAGGGACCTGGTAAGTGATCCATCCTCAGATTAGCATCATTCGAACAACACACCTGGCGAGGGAAAATGTGCGAATACAAGGGATGCGCGGATATCTCTTCGGGAAGAACGTCGGAGGACATCCCATTAACGAAGATAGCACCACTGAGCACATTAACATGCACTGTTGCCGCGCGTATGTGCTGGCCTTCAGAGAGCGTAGAGCACGACAGCCATTCGGGGGCGGTATCGGCGCAAGACCAGGGAACGCGCATATCTCGGCGGAACCCGTTCCAGACCCTGGAAAGAGCCACATCGATCAGGTTGGGTTCGCCTTGCAACGCTCGAATGAGATTTGTCACGGAAGACACGGCTCGGAGAGCGTCCACTTCGACTAGAGTGCGTAGGCCGTCGGGTAATGACGACGGTTGGTGAGAAACATGACGATGTAAGATGAACGTACATTCCAGGAAGTCGGGCAAAGCTTCGGCCTGAGCGGTGGCGTCTGCGCTCAAAACATCGTCATCATCATAGAAGGTATCCTTTCCCGTCAAGCATACTTGTATCAGTCGGTGTTGCAGGTCGTCAGTAGCATCGTCCTTCGCCGAGACGATGACCGAGAGTTCGCGCATCCAGGTCAGAATGATAGGCCGGAGTTCGTGGCGCAGGAAGACCATGACTTTGGCGCGTACATCAGACCCGGCCGATAGCAGCTGATTAAGACGACGTGCTAGTACGGATAGTGAGAGGGCCGTCCAAGATTCTTGCCAGTTCGTGCATGTTTGATTGAGGCAGCGACGCAGAACGTCGAGCAGCTGCCGGCCAAATTCCTCGTCCGCCATGTCTGCATGCGCTTCGCGCGAGAAAGCGCCGTCCACAATTGGCGCTTCGGCCTGAAAGGCAGCTTGGCGAATCAGGAAGTGGACTGCGGGATCCGACAGCCTGAGCGCGCCCGTCTCCACATACAGTGCGATATTCCGCCATTGCAGCCTCGCACCTGCGCGAAGGTGCCCGAATGCTTCATACTCGTGGTAGGTGAGCTCGGTCGGTCGCTCCGACTGGCGCGCTATGACTTCGTTGGAGGTATGGGTCGTTGCGCGCAGACACCAGGCAAGGGCAGAGTATGTACCGGCCGGCAAGGTGTATGTGCAGTGCGCCCGGATGTCCATTTCCGGTAGGGTACTTGGGATGTAGCAGCCGTCCTCGACATCGTAGAAATGATATCGAGGGCCATGCGGTTTGATCACGTCCCTATCAATGCAGGGCACAGCGCGCCGCCTGAAGTGCGTGGTCAAGAACGACTCTCGATCCGACGCAAGGAGGATGGCGCCGTCGTAGCGGAGGGAAAGACCATCGAAGATATCGCGGTTTATGTATGAAGTGTAGCGCTTGATGTCCGTTTTGGGATCGTGCGCCGGTCTGTCAACGTCGGGGATGCTCGAGAAGTGCTTGATCAACTGGTAGGTCGACGCCCGCCATAAGGTGAAGAGAGGTGGGGCAGCGAGCTCGAAGATGACGAGGTTTGCGAGATCATGATTGTCAGGAAGTGGCGCTTCGAAAATAGGCGTTTCTAGGTGCTTTGCCTGGCTTTCCCGGTCGCACTTGGCGCACGGTCCAAAGTGGGGTGGATACTTTGAGCCAACCTGTTGATACGAGCAAGATAGCCCGCTGGCTTCCTGTAGTAGTCGGGCATGCTCGTCGCAGCGCTCCCTGCGTAACCGCAAGACATTGCTCCTCTCGTGTTCCGCCTTGGCGCTTATCCGGTCGCGGAGCTCACGCATGCTGTTGTTCGCTTGAGCATATCGAGCCGAGAACAGGGCTGAGCAGTTCCCTGCGGAATTCAAGGTGAATACGGATCCTCCAGCCGCTCCGTTGACGTGTCGTTCGGTGATGTACTGCTCGATGCGCGAGAGTCGCTGCATTTGGGAAGCGTCGGGTAGGAGCAGCGCTTGAAGCGGCGCGATGGTCAACTCTGGGGAGTACTGAGCAAGGAGAGGCAGAGCTCTGACTGCCGCCTGATCGAGCAGCATCCAGAGGTCCATGATATTGAGGAAGGCGAACGAGAAGAGCTCCGGGTTGGCGCTGTCGCTAGGACTGCGAAAGCGCTTCAGGGCTTCCATGGTGTCGTCGAGCAAGCGACCTAGAGTGGAGGAGAAGGCCTCGATATCCGCCACCTGCAGCCAATGATCAGGCTGAGCCAATCCGAGCCACGTTGCAATGTCGCAGAGCGCGTCAAGAAGCTCCGGCAGGGGCGCCTTCGCGTCGAAGGGCTCTGGTGGCGATCTCCCATTCACCCTCGACCGCTTGGGCAAAGTGGCTTCAAACCGCGCCAGAGTATCGGACATCGACTGCGGCTGGTGTTTGTCGCGGTTTTGCACTCGCTCGAGGTATGGTCTGCTGTGCTCCAGCGAGAACACCTGCGCGGCCTCGATGGCAGAGGGAGACGGCGGGCGAAGATCGATTAGCCGGGCTTCGGCGGCTTGCACCGCGGCCCAGTTGTCGCGCAGGAGCCGCGCCGTACGCCCGCTCTTTGCTGCCGCGACAGAGATCGGAAAGCGCTCGATGTCGGTATGGCGAAGCTTGTATAGACGACGCGCTAGTTTCGCGTTCATGTGCCACAGAAGGTCATCGGGCGCGCCCGCCTCCTGCGCTTCCCGCAGTACCCTAGACAGGGCAAAGACCATGAAGGCCTTGTACCCGATCTGATCAGGGACCCGCAGAAGGGTTGTCTGGAGAGCCACCTTGATGACGAGCAAAATGGGCGATCGACGCCACGGCATCAGTGCATCCTTCCACAGGACGTGGTCGTCGATTCGTTTCGTGATGTAGTCTGTAGCCGGGAGTTCGTCTTCGCGCAGATGCGGAGAACAGCCGCGAAGGACGTCTGTGAGTAGTTCGGTGATATACCACGCGTGTGGCGGCTCGCGATGCTCGTCCTGCGTTGTCTCCGCCTTCGTAGACTGATGGTACGCATCGGAGAATTCGAGAAAGCTGAAGTCGCAGAGATAGTTGCAAAGAACCTTGCGTGCTTCGGCGTCCGCGGGAATGGGAAGTCGAGGGGTCTGCGGATACTCAACTTGGACCTTCCCCGGCGTATTGACAACGACGTCGTTGGGGAGGGCGGCGCGGAAGGACTCAAATGTCAGCCCTGAACACGCAGTCTTGCGCACGATGGCGCCAGCGTTCTGGGCAGCGATGAAAAGAACCAGATTATCTTTGACTCAAGGTCAGCTGCAGCCTCGACGAGCAGCCGCGCGATAGACGCACCTCCGTCGTCCATGGATGACATCGTACGTTGCAGGAGTTCGGGGTTTATGGGCTCTTGGGATCCACGCGTAAGTAGACTGAAATTCTTGAGCATTCGTTGAACCTTCAACCACTGATCAACGACCGAGTCGTCGATGTTGTCCGGCGAGTGTTGGATGGCGTCGTAGAAGGCATCGGCACTGTCCGTTATGGACACGATCAGCGCCCGCTCGTCATCCGCCAGTCCATCGTACTCCTGCGGCAGTGCTGGAGGCAGGAATAGGTGATTGATTTTGAAAGATAATCCACGGTCGAGTATCGACATGTCAGGAGGCTTCGCAAGTTGAAGGATATCAGTTTCGCAGAGGCGGTCATCAGAGTACGAACGTACCTTGGCTATGGTCGAATATAGCAGTGTGGGAGGAAGGTGCCAAGGTGCGGGATGTGAGCGCTGTATGCCCGTCTGAACGGTCATCGATAGCGTAATTCAATACAGGGCGCTTACCGTGGTAGACAACCCCCTAATATATAGGCGCGCGAAGCTGAAGCGTGTCTATCTGCATTAGTCAGATACATGTCTGCTGGGAGAGCAATATATTACATACGATAGCTATCCAAGGTCTCCATTACGCATCCTATGAAGAGAGTGCTTGCCCGCGTTCAGGTGGACCTTGCAGGGAGTTAGAGAACCACCCAAGTAAGTCCCATACTATATACTTGTGGCAGTATGATCCAGGATGAAGTGACGGGGTGGTTGCAGCTAATTTTTCAAAGCGATAGCTTGAGGCGCCGCCGTGGGTTGCGTACGGTCAGGCAAAGCGCCACAAGTGTGCATTGCTTACGAGCACAGGAAGCGCAAAGGAGAGGAGAACATTTACAAGAACAATGACACAGGAAACTTGTACAGTAAATGCCATCTTTGAGAGGGAGCGTCTGGGGTTTGCGCCTATCCAATGCGTTCCGATGGTCGAACGGGAAGAGGGGCATTTATGCACGTGACCATTCCTGATTGTTTATACGGGCTTTTGATCAACAAGGACCCACAACATTGTGACCTTCCATCTTTCGCGCGTAAACATTATTCGTCTCATCGTGTCTGTGATAAGCTACAGCCAAGCAAAATCGATTGAAAGTTCGGATCTGAATTCATACAACATCAGAGATAACAAAACAAGCCCACTGCTCTACTGTTCAAAGCAAGTCCCAGTCCGATTCGAAAACCAGTACTATCACAGCCGCACATACGTTCGCATACACATCGCCATTGCATCGTTGATATCTCAAGATCTCAAGCCTCAAGTCAGTGAACGCTCCAAGAATCTGGGTTTTAGATAAGTAAAACCAGGGAAAATCAGTACGACACGGCTGCACTCACCACCCGCATGTCCATCAACTAGAACTCGTCGCTGCCGACCTCGTTGCCGTATAGCATCTGCCCGATGTGCGTAAGGAGGAAGCCTTGTCCCTTGCGGCGAAGGTCCAGGAGTGCTCGGAGCACCGCGCTCGGACTCTTCTCGAACACGCAGGCCACAATTCCCAGCGCCGCACGGTCAGCCGGCTGCGCGACGAACCCGTCCACACCAACCTTGCCCTTCAGCGCGTCGGGGATCTCGCCAAGATGGAGCCCGAGGAGCTGGCACACCTCCCGATACGCGGCCTCATTCCGCAGGAAGAGGTTGCCTGCGAACAGGTTGAGCTCGTGAATGATCGCATTCGTGGGAGGCAACATGGACGTCGCGGCCGACGACGGCGTGATGAGGAAGGTCAGGTCGTCGAATGCGCGCGTGTTGCGCGAGACCCGCGGGGCGTAGAGATGCAAGCGTGCGTCGGGCGATCGACGGATGTCGGCGATGATGTCGTTGGCCTCGAAAGGACTGATGAGCAGGAGCACGTCGGGAGAGTTCTTCGTCGAGACGATCCACTGCACAGGACGAATGAAGCCATCCTTCTCATGAAGCAACTTGGGCGACACGACGATTGTCCTCACAAAGTCGTTCGTTGCGAGGATATGCTGTCCTTGGAGGAAGATACTGGACACGTCGGATACCTGCGTCTGGACGGACGTGCGGGCAAGACAGCTGTGCAGACTACGGAATGCTTCGAACGTCGATGCTCCAGTCTTGACGAGAGCTTTGAGGTGTGGAGACACAGCGTGCGTTGTCGGCTCCGCTGGAGGTGCGCGCTGGACCTCGCGCTCCGTCTCCTTCTCGTGCGCTAGCTCACGCTCCTGTTCCTCCAAGAGGCGACTGCTACGCGAGACGGCGAACCCGAACTTGTTGCATCGCTGGAAGATCTCGCGCTGACGTGCTGTCTGTCCTCCCTCGTCGTCGATGTCCTCCGCGGTGTCGTGCAGGCCGTACAGGTCCTTCAGCGGGTGTGCTTCGCGCTCGAGCAGGACTTTGGTCAGCTCATCTTCGCCGCTTCGCCCTCTGTTATCAAAGGCCTCCCATGCCGCCTGGCGAACATCGAAGTTTAAGCCCTGATTCACCCACAACGCCCCGTTCTCCGTGGTCTGCCGGATGGTCTCGTGCATCGTCCACACCAGTACGTCAGAGGAGTCGAGCTGCTTCTTGTTGTCTTGGATGCAGTCCCGTATACGGCTTTGGATCTCGCTGGACGCCAGGAAGAGAATGGAGTGGCCGCCAGCGCGACCGAGCTTTCGCATCCTCATACACCCTGAATGGTCCATTAGCCATAGCTCTGCACAGATGACCGCGATGAACTCACCTTGCATGACCTTGTCCTTCGGCAACTTGGGACCCAGCGTAAGCAACGCGCGCGTGCCTTCAGGAAGCTTCAGGTCCGTCCCTCTCGTATGCGCCTCGTCGAGGTAGACCAGGGTCTTGCCGAGCTGATCACGATAGAACGATCGCCTGAGCTGCTCGACGCGTCCATCCCTCGTCACCACATACAGCTCGTCATCCGAACCGAAGTAGACGGCAGCCTCGACCTTGCTCCTCGTCTCTCGCTCCAGCCACTGACGAGCCATCTCCTCGTTCTCGAGCTCCAGGACCTGCGCGCCGACGTCGAGGACGACCGACACGTGCGGCTCGCTTGCGACGACTTCTTCGATGATGCCGGCGGCGTCGCAGTCTTTGCAGACGACGGTGCGGTTCTCGGGGCGAAGGACATAGTCGAGGACAAGGGCGTTTGTATGCAGCTGAGATGGCATGTCCTCCTGGACGATAGAGGTCGGAAGCAGGTACCTGTTGTCGTTGGTCCCACTGAAGCCTGTTGTCGGACAACCCTTGGTGCGAGCAATATCCCACGGGTTCGTGGTAAGCTTATGTTCGAACTGCCGCGCCTCCTTTGGGAAGACACATTCGGCCAGGTAGAAGTCAACGACCGGCTTGACGCGCTGAAGCGTTGGATAGACAACTTTGCTACGCTGCTCCGCGTCCTTCAAGTTAATGCCCTTGAGCGTCTGGAGATTAGATGGCAGATCTTGACCCTTGGTCCAGTCGTCGTATCGCAAGGCGGGGTTGTCCGTCTTGAGCAGGTGGTCGAAGGCCGTGTCGAGTTCCTCGTCGTTGAGACCGCCATAGTAATAGGACAAGGAAGTAAGCGTCAGGATGACGTCCGGATGCCCGAATTCGGCCCGCAGGGCAGGTGAGTCCTTCGCCCGGTAAGGAACAGCCAGCCTCGAACGCTTGAGGTCAAGACCGTAGTCCACGCGCCAACGCTTCTCCTTCAACGCTAGCTTCAGGATGCCGTGCGCGAAGAGGCCTCGCAAGAGGAGGAGATGAGGATACGCGTCACCGCTATAGTCTTCCAGATCCTTCGCAACCTCGAATGGCGTGTCAACGGTGGATATGAACTGCAGAACGGCGGCGACTTTGGTTGCGGGATAGCTGCGGAGCGGCAGGAGAGCGATCGCATTCCGGTGGACGATGTCGGCACAGCACAATGAGGATAGATGATCATAAGCTGCGTCCGTGAGTATGCGCATCCGCCGGAATCGTTGAGATGCGTTGCAGCCTCGCTCCAGTTCGAGACCATCCGGGTGGGCACGCAGGACAGTGTCTGCGTTCGAATTGACCAGGCCCAACACTTGCTGAAGGATGAGCCAGCGTTCCGGATGACCTTCTAGAGGCCCTGGACTACCGATGGTGTATATGAGCTGGTACTTGTGGCTCAGGATCTCGTCGCTCTCGTCAAGGATGTATCGTGAGTGCTTGGATACCCAGTCCTGAACTTCCAACAGGGATTTGGTGTCGGCAGTCATGCCACGTGCGCAAAGCATACTGCTCCCCATGAGCTGGAAGGAGAGTAGATGTTCCGGCTGACATAAGAGAATACCTCCGTTGCTGGCGCACTCCTTGAATAAGTGGCTAATGGCACGGATCGTCGTCGAGTTGATGGTTGTGTCGCGGCTGAAGGGGAGGTAGTAGAGACGACGGTCGGCCAATCCCGAGATGCGTTGACTCAGTAATTGGAACATCTGAGAGCACAGTGGCTTTAGTACGATGACGCAGGCAAGATTCAGTCCATCCGCGCATGTCGTCGATGTGATGGGGATGATGACCTGCACTACATGTCAGCGACCTCGAGGAGCAGAAAAAGGAGTAGGGTAACTCACTGATGATTTGCCCTCGCCCATGTTGAGCTGCATAACGCGATTGTGAGGGCTCAACATACGCTCGGCAATCGCGGCCTGCACTGGTCGAATTGTGACGTTACTGTCGAGCTGTACGAGAAGCCAGTCGGAATGCGACGCTGCATCGTAGCCCTGGCCGACGTCCGTGTCGAGCTCCTTGCCAAAGTCTACCCCCCGCAACGTGTCTAACCGACGCTCCCTCTGTAATCGAACAAGCGACAGCGCGAGCATGTTCAGGGCGTCGAGCCAGTGCGAGGTTGGAATGCGACGGCGACGATGAAGGCTGAGGTACGAGAGGCAGTTGCGAACGTTCGAACTGGGCCAGATCCCGCCCACTTGTAAGGCTCGGTCGAAGGGTGATTCGGGGCGGAGGGAAAGACGGATGTCCTCTGGCAGAAGTGCTGGCACCATCACTGTCTCGACAGCCGAAAGCTGATCGCTCGACCTATGCTGGTTGCCCATCGCGTTCGCACAGTCGCCCAAGTCTTTCTTGTACTGCATAGCAAATCCGCCATCGGTTGGTAGCCTGCCAATAAGTCGTTGAACGAGGGATCGCTCTGGCTCCAGACTTGGGTGTCGCGAGGGAAGTGTATCCGAGCGGGCCACACGAACACAGATTTCCCGCTCGACAGGTGTTGGTCTGCTACCCATCACATGCAGGAAGCATGGGATATCGTGCAGAAGGCCTGGTGCACCGAATGCGGGCGCAGAGGGTTGGGGACGCAATACGACGGTGTGTTGTCGAGGAATCAAGTCGAAGAAGGACTGAAGGCGCGACGCGTGTAAGCGTAGTTTGCGATTGTGCTCCATCGATCCGTACATTTCGTGTACCGCTGCTTCGAGGCGAGACATGTCTAGTAGCGAGTACTGCGCGTATGGTGGAAAAGAGGGCCGGGCGCAAGGCCATTGCTGCCGAAGGTGTTCAACCAATCTCTCGACCTGTTCATCCGCATGCTCGTGATACGTCCGATTGCAGCGACCTTCATAGGCCCAGGCATCCTCGCCGGTACGCCTCGGTAGATGATACTCGCTGGACTGGCTGAAGGACACGAGGAACTGTCGTATCTTGCTCTCCAGCGTCTGGCATTCTTTCTGATTAAGCTCCCAGCCGTCGGCAAGATTGAATGGGCCGCGCAGAAGGTGCGTGTCCGCAGAGACGAGGGCGTTCCATTTGGATGCACCATGCACAGCGATACCCAGGATCGATTCGATCAGGTCGCCGTCGAGGGCGTCCCCATACATTACGAATGCGAGGGTGAACATCAAGGAGAATTTGAGTGTTCGGGCTGACTGGATGGCACATTGCTGGTAGAGAGCGAACCACAGCTGAGGTTGCGACCAGTCTGAGAGCAGGCAGGGTCGAAGAAACGCGAGGGTTGGAACATTCGACGAGAACTGGTTCCATGAGACGAAGTGTTCCCAGAGACGAGTTGTGGTGTTGATGCCTACGTCCCATCTATGGACCCGGAGCGCCAAACTTTGTACCGCTGACAGACTATCCTCAAGCGCGTCTCGTACGCGCCAAGAGAATGTGACATCGACAGAGGTATCGCCTTCGGACATTTATAAGCCATCTAAGCACGGATATGTGCCACCTCACTCACCATGGACTCGCCAGTACTCTTCGGTATATGGCGACAACCGCGCATTTCGGTTAAATGCCCGCAAGCGGAGGCTCTCAGCGCCTTCCCACTCAGGCAATGGGACTCTGGCTTGAGCAGTAGGAGGGTCAAATACGGACTTGTGCTTTGCGAAGCCTGTGATCTGCGACACGAGGGGCGCAAAGAGTTCGCTTTGCGATAGCGGCGAGATCGACGAGTTCCAGAGTGTTGTCTCCATGACCTCAAGGTGCTCGGGGTAGAACCGTCGGACGGGAGTCAGCGACGAGATGGATGACAGCATCTGGATATCAGGGGGAGATAGATCCGTGAAGGCGTAGGACGAGGCAGATTCCAACATTCGAAGTGCTCGGTCGACCCCGCGTTCCCCGGTCAGCGGATCCTCCTGATGCGATGACGAAGTAGCATGAAGATACAGCAGTGTCAAGAAGCTCTCTAGTCCCCCATCGGTTCCGACTTGGCCAGTGAGGGTGTCGACTTCGAAGGTGTGCGCTGCGAGGTGCCTAGCGGGCTCGGGCGGTGGACACACTGAGATTCGTGGATGCCGAGCGCGAGGAGAAATCGCGATGGGACCGGCTGGGACCAGGGCGCGTTGCAGGGCTGAACCGTTGTGCGACCGTAGTACCAACTTCTCCACGCCATAAAGCGTACCGATATCGCGCGATGACGAGACAACGTGGTTCGGGAACTCCTTTGATGCAAGAAGACCGTGCTCGTCGAAGAAGAATTCGAGTGTGTACCGCGGGAGGTATGCAGAGACCGGGGTTGGACTGGCGGACTTCGCAGTTGGGATATCGACGACCATGTTCAACGCATCAGTCTCCAACGCCGAGAAGACGCGACCGAGCCGTGAGACCACATCGCTATGCGGGCAGAGAATTTGGCGATCCTGTAGACACGAAAGCAACTCGGGACAAGATAGCAGGCCACGAAGTGTCCATGCTGGCTGTGCGTGAGGATTCCAACCCAGCTTGCGGTGTCTAGGAATGAAGTCCAACACGCCCGCGCCCTGCGCATGCCTCGCGCGCTGACGCGGCAGGTCGGAATTGGGTGCGCAATAAAGCGTGCGGTATACAGCTATGCACTCCTCGAGAAGGGAGCTGGGGATGTCTTGTGCAATCTTGCTTCGCGGTACAAATTCGGAGACGCGGCCACTCTCGTCCTTGGACCTGATAACAAGGGTCTCTCCGTCTGCACGAAAATGGATCTGGCAGGAGATTAGTTAGGCAGGATCTCGAAACCGACATAAACGCGAACCTGGTGTCCCTCGATCTCATATTGACATTGATACGTCATTCCCGGCATCGTCGATGGCAGAATCTGCATTTGATACTGTTGTGGTCCGTCAACGAAGTTCATAACCACGAGCGAGGACGACGCATACCTGGACTGGGAAGACCTCTAGATATAGTGGATGTTCTAGTATTTCACGAGGAAGCGCCTGGAACGAAGCACCATCGACGTATAGAGCGCCGCCCAGAATGTCGAAGTGCACTGTCTTTGCTTGAGCTCCATCACTCGAAGTACGACAAGCCACCCAATGCGTCCTTAGAACTCGAGACCACGTCATGGTCGCTGACCTCACGAAACCAGGCCATGCCTTGCAGATAGCCTTGTCGATCCCCATGTTTCCGTTGTCGAGGGCGGCTACGAGCTCCTCAACGAGATCTACAGATAGCTGCATATCTTGCTGCACGAGTATGCGAAGCGGAGCCGGGAGTCGCTTTAGCTTGGAGGGCAGATTCTGGTTCAAGACGAGGCTACACTCCAGATAGTCGGATAATGCATCTGTATTGTGGAAGACGCTCCCGCGCGAAGGGTCGCGCGCGCGATATGTGTCCCGACATGCGAGGCAGACTTGTATGAGGCGGTGTCGAATGTCGTCGAGGGTCTCGGTGGCAGTATCGGGGCCCGCCTTGCGCATCACCGCCATGATCTCGCGCATCCACCTTATGCAAAGGGGCCGAAGCTCATTGTGCAGGAAGGCGACCGCTTGCGAGCAGATGTGAGGCGCCGACAATGCCGACAGTTCCGCCAGCCGGTGTCCCACCAACGATAGCGTCGAGGCCACCCATCCATCCTCCCAGTTACCATCGCACGCCGCGCGACACCGACGGACGATGTACAACAGCTCCTGAGCGAAGGCTTCATCGAGGAGGGTCGCGTGCGCCTCGCGAGCATAGGATCCTCCGGACGATGGGCTTTCGACTTGCAGTGCAGCTTGTCGAATGAGCACATGCACGGCCGGCTCTCCTAGCTTCAGCACGGCGATCTCGAGCTGCGTGGCGATGTTGTGCCATTGCAGCCTCTGCCCTGACCGCAAACCGCCGAACGCTTCCCATTCGTGCAAGGACAGGCTCGCAGGGCACTCAGACTGGCGCGCGATGACCTCGTTGGGCGTATGGGATGTGCAAGGTAGAGACCAATGAAGATCCTTGTAGGGGCCGAGTAACGTCGGCGGGGTGCAGTGGTCGCGTAGCTCGATTGCAGGTAGACTGTTGGGCAGGTATCCGCCCGACTGGTCGTAATAGAACCACTGGGGACCATGATTTTTTGTCACGTCACTCTCGCTGCACGGGAGGTGGCACGAGCTGTAGTGCGACTTGAGGAATGATTTGTTGCTGGACGCGAGGGTTACATGCGGGTCGCATTGTCCTGCAACGTCGCCGAACAAGGAAGACTGAAAGCTGGTGTACCCGTTAAGAACATGGTTGTTGTCGCGTCTCGGTCGATCCAAAACACCTGCGAACATCTTGACGACGCGTAGCGTGATCGACCGCCAGAGCGAGAATAGCGGCGGGACTCGAAGTTCGAACACGAAGACGGCAGCGAGGTGAGTGTTTCCCGGCAAGGGCTCCTCAAACACGGTGATCCTCATGTTGTTGGCCCGCTTTTCGAGTTGACATTTGGTGCAGGAACTCGAATGAGCCGTGTACGACTGCCCCCAGCGATTGTAGCCCGTATAGTACTCGCAAGACAACTTGCCCGCCCTCGACAGAAGCGATTGCCGCTCACGCTCCAGCTCCTGATGCTCCTGCTGCTTAGCGCGTTTGGCCTTCTCTCCCGCTCGCTGGATTCGAAGGCGGAGGGCACGAAGCTCCCGGTCTGCAGTGTCATAACGAGCACCGAAGGCCGATGCACAGCTGGTGGGGTCGAGGTGGAAAATCGAACCATGAGACGCGTGCGTGGACCTGCTGGCGATGTACCTTTCGATGGCTGAGAGCCGCTCCATTGAGCGCTTCCGGCGTAGCAGCAGCGCACTGAGAGGCATGACAGTGAGCTCGGGCGAGTAGTCTTTGAGCAAGGGTAAGGCCTCGACAACCGTTTTGTCCATGATGACCCACAAGTCGAGCACGTTGAGAAGCGCGCTCGAGAAGTGCTCGGGATCAGAGTCGTCTCCCGACTCCATAAATCGACCAAGCACGTTTAGGCTGCACTCCATGATGTCTCTGATTATCGGAAGCCGCGCATCAGGCCCCGTCGTATCCATCCACGCCGAGGGCCGATCCGACTCCAGCCATTCAGACACGTCGCGGAGGGCCTCCAGCACGTCGCGCAAGTCCCCGCCGGAGGAGAAGACCTCAGGCGGCGAGCGTCCGTTGCGTCGCGACGACTTCTTCAGCCCGGCCTCAAAACGCACGGCGTCGAATGTAGATGAGGTCTGTTTCAACCGCTCGTCGCGGGTAATGACCTCGGCGAGGTATGCGCGACTGCTTCCGAGAGAGAGGATCTTCGCCTCCGTTATTTCCTCCGGCCTTGGAGGGGACAAATCGATGGGTAGCGCCTCCTCCCGCTGCACTTCCTTCCAATGCTCCTGGAGGAGTTGCGCGGTCGCCTCGTTTTGGCGGAGAACGACGTCTATGGGAAAGCTCTCCGGGGATGCAGTGGACCGAAGCTTGTAGACCCGTTGAGCGATTTTAGACTTCATGACGTATAGGACATCGTCTGCGATGATGCCTGCGTCCGCGGCCTCCGACGCCAGCTGACTGAGCATGAAAGCCATGAAGGCCTTGTACCCGTACTGGGGTGGCATGTCGACGAGGGTAGTCTGAAGAGCGACCTTCAGAACGAGCAGGGCAGGCGATCGGCGCCAGGGCAGCTCGGCGCTCTTCCAGAGGACTTGGTCGCCTAGGCGCTTGACGACATAGTTGGTCTGGGGAAGCGTGTCGTTGTCTCGTTCTGCGCTGAAGCTGCGTATGACGGTAGTAATGAAGTCGGTGATGTACCATGGATTCGTCGACTCGCGGTACTCCGCCTGAGTGTTTCCCGCTTTCTTGGTATGAGGGAGCGCATCGGGAATCACAAGGGTGTGCAGCTCTGCAAGATATCCGCAGAGTACTTCGATGAGATCCGGATTGGCAGGAACAGGTAGCCTCGGGGAGGCCGGAAACTGCGCGACGGGCTTGCCCGCGGTCTGCATCACGGTGCCAGCGGGCAACGACGCAAAGAAGGACTCGAAAGTCAACTCCTCCTCGCTGATTTTGCGCAAGATGACGCCAGCGTTCTGCGCGCCAATGTACAGCGGGAGGACATCTGAAGACGCTTGTAAGATTGATCCGGGTCAAAATCAGATGGACGCACGTCCTGTCCGCATCCCGTTGACAATGGACGCAAGGAGTTGCCGGTCCATCGGGGCATCTGCCCCCAAGCAAATTTTTCCATGGTCGCAGAGTAGGCGCCCAACACATCGCCAGCGCCTCGTCACCGAGGCGTCGACATGGCCAAGCGCCGAGAGCTGCTCTAGGAAAGCATGGGCGCTATCGGCTATATGTAAAGCCAAACTATGTTCATGCGGAGGAGAGAGGGTGTGTTTTTGAGGGAGCCTCGGTGGTAAGAACAGATGTTCTATCTTGTAGCGCAATAGCGCTGCTGGGTCGTCCATTGTGGTCTCTGCAACCTTGTGAGCTACTGAAGGGAATAGAACTCTATTGTAGCAAACCAACCTTGTTGTGCGCAAGCACGGGAAGTCTAGAGAGATGGTGGTTGCGTGAAGGAAAGGTCCTCTGTGGGCACGTTGCACAATCGATGGTCAGGCAGCTGCTTCTCAAAAAATTGCAAGCGCCCTACCTCCCAATATCCATTCGAATCTGCTAGGCGCGCGCCTATCGCGGTGTCGATAAAGCCAAATTACCTGGAAGCTGCCGGTACAAAGATATCCGAGACTAGCGTCCTTCTAAATGCTAGTATCCCCAGGTCATGACGCTGTGTGGGCGCCCTCGTGTCGGTGTGGCATGTTCCTGCGTCCTTTTGAACTTGTGTTGGTCGTTGGACCACCTTTGGACATTTCGAGGTTCACAGCAGAAGTCACTTTGCAGGTAATGCAGTCGTCCATTAGGAGCCAAATTTCAGTAGGCGACGATGGAATTTCGGGAAGAGATGTCAACGCCGTTGTTTGTTTGCACGCGAAGTCTCAAACAATATTTGTAAACAACCGCCCACAAACTTCTCCATTGTCCGCTGTATAGTTCTTCCTCTTGGATTGCTCTTGATACAGACCTACGTGTTTCCTCACACATGCAACTTCTTATTGAAGTAACCGTGTGCATGTCGAGTTCAGCGCTTGTGGACCGGTTGCGCAGACATCGGAAGGAAAGACACGAGCGATAGCACTCAATCTACAGTACCCGATGTCCGCATGAACGACTCCTGTAATGGTACCGTCCGCCCAAGCAAGAGCTTCCCGTTGACATATCGAGCACTGCTCGGAGGCTTCCACCTCGGAATCCCGCCCTCCTCATACTGCTCCGCAGGAAGTACGCAAGGCAGCTCATCATCGGTATCCGTGTCGCTCCCCGTCTCGTATCCCCCATCTGACGAGCCATACAAATCGCGGGCATGCAGAACGTGGCCCGGAATGGGTGCATCCCGCTCGTCATCATCGTCGACCACCTCAACATCGACGTCCTCGTCATCGAGAGCCAAGGATTCAGCCGGACTTCGTGTGTCGTCGACCGCATCTTCCATCACGTTGATGAGCTCGCCTTCACTGTCGCTCTCCGACGGAGAGCACGGCCGAGGCGGAGATCGGTCCGGCGTTGGTGGCGGACGTCCACGAGCGAAGGCGGGATGATTCTTCGAAGTTTGCCAAGGGGCGCGAGGGATGACGACCTCAGGTATGAGGCGGCTTGTGGGAGGCTGACGCCGTTGCACGGCGGCGGGCTGAGGAAACACGTCTGACGCACTTCGCGACAACCGCAGCGATCGTCGCTGCCCGCTGTTTGAAGTCGGCGATGGCGGCGGCGAGGCGAATGAAGGTGGTGGCCGTGCAGGAATGCGCACAGTGAGCTTCCGCGAATCCGGCGCTTTGTCGGTTTTGCTCGAGGTCCTGGATCTCCTGGAGCTTGGCGTCACTTTCGTTCCCTGCCTCGCGTACTTGGGAGTCTTGGGTGGTGTGGGCAGCGCATCCACTCGCCTACGCTTCGCCGGCGTCGCCGATTGCGCCCTCGCCTTCCGCTTCACGCCCTTCTTGCACACCACCATCTCCTCCCTCTGCCGTGCCTCCTCCTTCGCCATCCTCTTCTCCGCCCTCGCCGCCTTCCGCCTGACCTCCTCATCCAGCTGCCTCTGCACCTCGCCCGCAAAAGACTGCGCGTCCCCATTCACCCACACGTCAAACACATCTCCCCACTCCCTCGCTGGAACCGGAAAATCGAGATTCAAGTACACTGACGTGATTGGCGAGTCCGCGCCCGGCGTCCCCCGCGGCGACGGCAGCGGCTCAACGCCCGCCGCCACGCGCACCGCCTTCGCGAACTCGCGCACAATGCGCTTCGTGCCCGGTACGCGCAGGCTCGTCCCCGCGACCAGGAGCAGGTCCGGCCCGCTGCGGTGCGTCAGGTCGCGCCGCACAACGTCCCCGACGCCCTCCGCGTCCGCGTGCGCCTCGCCATAGAGCACGACGGACGGGCGGAGCTTGCCGATCGCGCGCGCGCGTTTGCCCTCTGCGGCGCGCACGACGGCGGTGTCGGAGCAGGAGGGACAAAGTGGGGGTGCGCCGGCGGCGAGGGAGGGGAGGTATTCCGTGAGCGCGCACGAGTACGTGCAGGTCATGCAGTAGAGGCGCGTGAGGGTGCCGTGGAGGGGGACGCAGCGGGGTGGGTCGAGGGAGGTGGGGCGGTTGACTGCGGGGGTTGCGCGCGACTTGTGCCGCCGGTCGTCGAAGGCGGGTACGCCGAAGGAGAGGCCTGACTTGGCCTCGATAGCGTCGATGTTCTGGGTATACACTCGGAGGAGCTTCCCGCTGTCGTCTAGCGCGCGGAGAAGTTGGTGAAATGGTGTGGGGGATGCAGCAGTGGACATGTCGGACAGCTGAGCGATCATCTGGCAGAACAAAGCAGTCATTTGCTCAGACTACAAGACGTCGGTGAGGTTTGCACACTCGCTGGTTCCAAAGAGTTCAAACGACGCACATTAAAAACGGAAGCGTCGAATAGATCCTTCCCCGAAGATAGGTTCTCCTTCGGATGATCTCGCTTCAAGGTCTGGAAAAGGCCAGCAGGGGAACGGAAGTCAGGGATGCCGGCGTCCACGGATATACCAGCGCCTGGTACCGCAGCTATCAGTGCTCCAAGCTTTCTCCACAGCACCATATATCTCACCACAGACAACGATAATGCGTTTCGCCTTCATTATGGCCTTGACAACGCCAGAAACTGCCGTTTCATGGTCGGCCGGTTCTCGCAAGAACGATGGCGCTGGGGGAAGCGCTTTCTGCTCGCCTAGAGGAACGTAGAGAGTCATCCAAGCGTGGGTTGAGGCGCCAAGTTTGCCCCGCGACTCTCTAGTAATATGGACGAGATTGGGGGCGGAAGATGGGGAGAAAGTTTGGGTCAAGAACCGATGAGTGCGCGAAACGGTTACGCCACATATTTTGGAGCGGACCGCGAATTGCCGAGATGTTCGATTTCTGAAAATCACAAGTCCAGCATTCGACGCCGTGTCTTCCTGTAAGGACTCTATGCAGCCAGAGGCAAGCGTCGAATATCATTGGGCGCAAGGACTCGTTTGAAAGCCGACGTAGACTCGCTTGCTACGCCGCACAGGCGTGTCTGCCTCGCGCAGACCATGGACTAGAGCAGTCTCTTGTATTGCGGACCATACAAGGCCTCATCACCTGTCACTGCCTATCTCGGGTTTAATGAGCACTGCATTTCCTCCTCTTGCGTTCCGAATGGTGACAAGAAGATGGACGGCACAACAAGTACAACACAATAGCATTTACCGCTCGACGACTCTCATTTGCTCTCTTCCGTCTTATGCGCGGGCGGTGCCAGCTTCCGCAACGACACATCGTATACGACTACCAGTATTTATCAGCGCTAGACGAAAGATATAACCGGAAGATGTATGATTCACCTTCTTCGATCTTCTTCAGGTCATATTTCAAGCTGTCGAACCGTCGTCGCAGCGTATCGTTCTTGAGGTTCAGCTGCGGAAGTTGCGAGGTCAGCGTCTTGGTTGAATGTCTGAGTGTAAATCGTCACTTACCATCGAGAATCCGGCAAAAAGGTCCTTGACGAACACAGATATCCGAATGGGCTCTTCGAAGTTGCCCAAGGTCACGGAGTTCACCGCTAATCGTGACTATCCGGAGGTCAGCATCTGATTGCGCCCGTACGAGCGCAATAGAACGAACCAGCTCGTTTACCATGCTGATGATCCCATGTAAGTAGTCTTCAGGCGGCAAGCAGAAGCGGTCCTTCTGCTCCTCCTTGACTGTGACGAACGTCGGTCGACGAGGCAAGCGGCAGAGAAGATGTAGCGGGCTCACCCTCCAAGATTTCTTCCACACGTTGTATCGAGATTAGCGACCCAGTGGACAGGTACTCGATGAGCGCGGCAGAGAAGACCACATTCCGCAGCGAATTCGACCACATATCCTTCCACCGCCAGAATTGGTTGGGTGGAATTATAGCGGCGATAGCGTTTGTCGTCTCCGAGCAAGAATTGAGCGTTGCTTTGACGGAGTCCATGAGCTTGGGCACTATTCAGTCAGCGATGGGTTACGAGATGGTACGGGGATGCAGGGTGCTCACATTCGGCGCTTGGCGTCGAGTGAATTTTGTTTAGCAGACCAGTCATGGTGCGGGCTTTCTTATCGAGTTCTGTGACTTGCTCCTTGATCCTCTGACAAGCTTCGTCGGTGAACTGACGCGAGTTTGGATCGTAAGGATCGCTACTTCTCGGAGTTCGACATCCTGGTCGAGGAGAGCGTTGATGTTCTCTAGGTCCCTGGAGTCCATGATGTCGTGGGTTTCAGCAGGAGTGCCAGATGAAAGCCTCAGAATGGCGGCCCTTCTAGAAGTGGTGGTCCTGAACAAGCAGCAGCGTCATTGGTACCGTGACAGTAACCGTGACCAAGCTGAATTGTTCAGATGCATCTTAGTTCGAACCCAGACCTTGCCTTGCAAGCGCGGTCTCCGACCCTAGTTGGCATGAGTCACCATTGCTCACATCATCATGAGGCGCAGGCATGTCGTTGCACATTCAATATGGAGTCTCTCAGTGCATCCTTGTCCTGAACCATCGCCTTCTCACCCAGAATGAGCTATCGAGGCGATAGAGGACGCGGTCGTGGCGGCGGCGGAGACAGAGGCGGCTACAGAGGCGGCGGAGATCGCGGTGGCTACCGCGGAGGTGGTCGAGGTGGGAGCGGAGGCGGAGGCGGTGGATATCGCGGTGGAGGCGGCGACCGCGGCGGCGGCGGATTCAGACGTGGAGGTCGTGGAGGTTTCTCTGGAGCGTGCGTAGTATCCATCTGAGCACTGTAAGTGGGGCTGAACTTCGTCTACAGCATCTTTGGGGGCCCGGCGTCGATAGACGCCCGTCTCACCGACAACTCGCAGGATGAGCTGGTCGCCTCCCTCCAGAGTTTGTCCATCCGCTCCAACGACATGCCCGTGCGGCCCGACTTTGGCACCAAGGGACGCCAGGTCACCTTGCGGTCGAACTTCTTCCCCGTTAAGGTCCCTAAGCGCCCGCTCTACGAGTACGATGTGCGCATCACACCCGTCGCTGGTACGGCCAATCGCCGCGTCAAGAAGCGCATCTTCCAGCTGGCCGAGCAACGCCCCGAGTGGGCCTCGCTTGGTTTGCGGAACAACGTCGCACACGATGCGTCGAACCGCATGATTGCTGCTAAGCGCCTGAAGGAACCCATTGTTATTCGCGTTCCATACTACGACGAAGATGAAGAAGGACCGCGAGCTGGCGGGAAGGAGTACACCCTCACCATCGAGTTCATGCAGGAGATCGACACATCCCACCTTCACAAGTGAGTAAATTGCTTTATGTGCGTATTCCGCTCAACGTCCGCAGCTACCTCGCTGGCCAGCCAAACTACCGAGGCTACGACGTCCTTCCTATCATCTCAGCCCTTAACAGTGAGTACATAACTCGTTGTCTGAACGTTTGACTGACTGTTGGAAACAGTTGTGCTGTCGGCCTATGCGAACCGTCCAGGCGGCGGTGTGCTAGTTGGGCGTAACCGGTTCTTTTTCAAGGACCAAGCTATACAGCCCTTCGACCTGGGAGGTGGTCTTGAAGCATGGAAGGGCTTCTTCACATCCGTTCGTCCGAGCCATCACCAACTAATGGTCAACGTGAACGGTCAGTACTTCATTTGTGTGTATGTGTTCACTGGCTGACGTGACATTCAGTATGCACCACCGCTTTCTACAAGGAAGGAGCACTTGACAGGGCAATGATCGAGTTTAAGGACGCCAGCTTCGGCGCGCGTCCTTCTGTCTTCGTCAAGGGCCTCCGTGTCATCGCGACCCACCTAGGATATCGCAAAACCGTCAAGGGCCTGGCCAAGGTAAACGCGAAGCAGCACAGATTCCACTGCGCCGAGCTCGGCAAAGTCGTCACCGTGGAGGAATACTTTGCAAAGAGTAAGTCACAGAATGCAAAGTCTTGTACCTCTCTTATCTAGTGCGCAGAGTATGGGCGCCAGTTGAAGCACCCCGAGATCCCGCTGGTCAACGTTGGCTCGACGAAGGATAATCTGCTGCCCCCTGAGCTTTGTCAAATTCTCCCGAATCAAGTCTTCAAGGGCAAGCTCCTCGACGAGCACACCGCGCGCATGATCACCGTCGCTGCGCTTCCACCCGCTAACAACGCGTCACTCATTTCGAACACCGGGCTCTCCAAGCTCGGCTACGCGCCGAGCGACGGGCCCCTCGGTGCCTTCGGCATTAGCATCGGGCGCGAGATGACCGTTGTCCCCGGGCGCATCCTCACACCGCCGAAGATCAAGTACGGGAGGGGCGAACCGGAGGTCGACGACCGCGCAAGCTGGAACCTGCGCAACGTGCGCTTCGCCAAGGGCGCGACTCTGCAGAACTGGGCGGTCATTGTGCTGCATGATAGGAGCCGGGACGAGTTCCAGAACAAGAACGATCCGGCGCTGAAGCAGGTGATCGACGGGTTTGCGAGCATGTGCGCAACGAGCGGGATGGTAGTGAAGCAGAAGAGTCCGCCGATATACGATATTGGGCTGGTACCGAAGGACCCGACCGATCCGACGAGGAAGATTTCGTGAGTGGATGCGCTGCTGCGGGAGATCTTGATTATTGACCAGTTATGCAGAATCAATGCGATTCGCAAGGGCTTGATGGAGCAGGCGAGGCCGAAGCCTGCGATCATGCTCGTCATCTTGGCCAACGGCGACAAGCACATCTACTCCGGCTTGAAGCACCTTTGCGACTCGTGGCTGGGCATTGGCACTGTTTGCGTGCAGTCTGCAAAGATCAGGAACCAGAAGGGTATGCGCTTCCAGAGCTTTGGAGCGTGGATCGCGCTGACGTATACCTTCAGGCCAGCTTCAGTACTTCGCCAACGTCGCGTTGAAGTTGAACATGAAGCTAGGCGGTAATAAGTGAGTGTCAGTGCACATCCTTGGGCTCAACTCACTGACTTCGCACAGTCACGGCCTCGACCCCGCCAGCACGTCCTGGCTCAAGCAGGAGCCTACCATGCTCGTCGGCATCGACGTCACGCACCCGGGCCCGGCGACGGTCAAGGGCACGCCCTCCATCGCGGCTGTCGTCGCGAGCATCGACGACGCTTACGGGCAGTTCCCATGCAGCCTCGAGATCCAGGAGTCCAAGAAAGAGGTCGGTCTACTGGCCTTTGAGGGACGTTTTGCGCAGCTATTGACGTCTTGCAGATGGTCACGAATCTATCGAGAGCGATGGTCGAGCGTTTGACGTTGTACAAGGCGACGAATAACAAGCTTCCAAGCCGCGTGCTGGTCTACCGCGATGGCGTGTCTGAGGTGAATGCAATCGCTGGCGACAAGTAAGATCCTCGGTTGACTAGTGTCTAGGGCCAATTCGCCACTGTCGTTGCGGAGGAGATGCCCGAGATCAAGGCGGCTTTCAAGAGGTTCGACACGGCGAGCGGGAAGTACAACCCCAAGCTTACGATTGTCATCTGCGGTTCGTGTCCCTACAAAGTGTATATACCTGTATACTGACCTGACCTCAGGCAAGCGCCACCACACGCGCTTCTATCCCACCAACTCTGACGGCGCCGACAACAAGGGCAACCCCAAGGCTGGGACCGTCGTCGACCGCGGCGTCACCGCCATCTACGAGTTCGACTTCTTCCTCCAAGCGCACGGCGGCCTTCAAGGCACCACCAAGCCCACGCACTACTACGTCGTGCACGACGAGATGGGCTTCACCGCCGACGATCTCCAGACGCTCACCAATAACGTCTCGTACATGTTCGCGCGCGCGACGAAGGCGGTCAGCCTCGTCAGCCCGGCGTACTATGCGGACCTAGCGTGCGAGCGCGGCCGGTGCTACCTGCACCCGCTGCTGCACGGTATCAGCCGTATTCCGCGGGCGACGGCGACGTCGGGCGGGTCGGAGCAGGATGCGGAGGTGTTTAGGGAGGCGGAGGAGCTGTGGCATGGTGGGGCGAATCCGGCGCTCAAGAACACAATGTTCTATCTGTGATTGACTGGAAGGGTTGCGGTCAAGTGAGCGTCGTTTATAACGCTTATTTGTATGTAACATGAATATGCTTGCTGTCTCTTGCTCGTTTCGCCTGTATGTCTACTGTACTTATACTTCCCGACTACTTTTACGATGCTGTCTCTTTGCTTGTACTATTCTTTGTGTAGCTGGATGCTCTGCGTCTGAATGGAATCTGCATGCAGCTGTTCATATGATCTCCGCTCGATGGACGTCTGCAAAGCTTCGAGTTGGCTTCTCAAGCTTCGATTTCATCGGCTACAAGTACATTGTTCTTGCTTCCTGTAGGCGTACACTTCTAATGGGTAGGGTACTCCTTGCCAGCGGGCACCTTGAATGGCTTCTCAATGCAGCCGCGCACCTCCTGCTCGATGCTCGCCAACAGGTCCTCCGTAGTCTTCTTCGGGTTCCACCCCAGGGACTTCGAGTGGTTCGCACGGGCGCGCGAGTTGGATCCCCAGTACTCAGAACCCTACAAACTTTGTCAGCTTCCAGATGCGAATATATGCACTAACTCCACTCACTGCAAAGTACTTCTCGAGCTCCTCCTTGGTGAAGGACGTGGGCTCAGGGTCGTCCGCGCGGCCGAGCTTGACCAGCGCCTCGCCGATAGCCTTGCTGATCTCGTACCACGAGTGCTCGTCGCTCGCGCCAAAGTAGTAGCCGTTCTTGCCATGGCCCAAAGACTCCGGATCCTTCGTCGCCTTCTCGAAGATGATGTTGTACAAGTCGCCCAGCTCATGCACCTCCACGCTCGGCCAGAGACTCACGCCCTTGCCCACCATTCCCGCGCGGCGGCGCTCGAGCGAGGCCGCCGCGAGCACGGGCACCTGCACCGAGCGGTAATTCGCGATCCCGCGGTCGACCAGGTCGTGCTTCGCCCAGCCGTAGATGGTGGAGGGAAGGATGATGTAGGTGTAGACGTAACCCGCGGTGTCGGCGTCGACGATCGCGACGTCGACGGGGCGGTGGATCTGGGTGAGGGGGATGGAGGCCATCTGCTCGACGTTGGAGTCGTCGTAGATGGTGTCGGTGGTGGTGAGGCCGCGCGCGTTGTCGGAGAGGACGCCGGTGCCGGACTGGGGGGGGGGCGCGGGGGGCGGGGGGGACGGGCGGGGGTAGACGTACAGTGTTGATGAAGACCGGGCGCTTGCCAGTCGCCTCGAAGCGCTTCTTCGCACCGCGGAGGATGGCGTGCGCGGAGGGTTCGTGGTCGCAGTCCGCCTACGCGCTTGTCAGTACACCGAACCACAATCGAAGACGCGTCGCGCACCGTAGCAATCACCACATCCGCCTCGCTGGCCTCCTTCTCGATGATGTCGACATCATCGAGCTCGCCAAGCACGGGCTCAACGCCCAGCTCCTTCAGCTTCTCCGCCTTCTCCTTGTTGCGCACCAGCGCCCTAATCTTGTACGACGAGATATCCGGGCGTTTGAGCAAGTCGGCGAGTACAGTGCCGCCGATGTAGCCTGGTCATGGTGGTGGTGATGAGCGCGCTGAAGCCACGCTGATGGCAATCAGTCCTCCTCACCAGTCACGCCGTTGATGAAGATCGTCTTCGTCGCCATGGTAGTTGTGTTCGAGAGGGTTGAGAGGAAGGTAGACTTCGACAGGAGGTTATGTATGCAGTGAACTCGTTCAGTGATGTCAGAAAGGCGTTCAGTCGCGTCGGCTTATATGTGTTCCCCCATGTCTTCGTCAGCGTTCCCTGTGGCTGACTGACCGCATGAGCTCATCTTCGCGACGGCTCGAGAAATTCAGGGGGGCTCGAGCGAGTAGAGCGGACATGCTCGAAGGAGAGGCAGCGGCGGATGACAGGTTGCGCGGTGAGGACGATGGGGATCAATGGCTTACGGACAGCGGCGACAGTCAGCCAAATGAATGACAACTCAGGGTGTGCCCGAAGACGACGAGTGCCTTATGTCCGACGGCAGCACGGAAAGAAGATGCAGACGCCCGATGGTGACTTCAGAAGTTCAGGTCAACGCATCGAGAAAGCAGAGGATAGAATACAGTTAGACGCAATCATGTCCATGAATCGAATTCCCTTCCACCTATGCCGAGGCCTCGACGAAGATCAACGCCGCCCCCGACGCCTCCACGGTGATGTTCTTGCCTGTGAAGGTCTCCTCGACCAACTCACCCGCAGCAACGCCCTCCCCGTACGTCTGCCCAGCCCACTGCGTCACGCTGCCCTCCTTCACATCCGCACCAGGCGCCTGCATCCTGCGCACACGCAGCGTCGTCTCGCCCTCCGGCAGATACGCTGACAAGTCTACCGTCGCATTCGGACGCGTCTCCCCGGCTTCGGCCTGCAGAAGCACTTCGTCAGCCTCCGGCACACCCACAACTCATCAACGAGAATCCACCGCCCACTCACCTGCGTCACATTATAAATTTCCAGATTCAACACCGCAAACTTCGACGGGTACTCCGGCTTTGCCTCATCCCACAGCCCATAGACGCTGATCTGCCCCTCGCTCGTATTCCCCAGCGCCGGCGTGATCGTCGAGCCGTTCGCCTGGCGGCCAGGGTAGAGGTTCGCGATCTGCAGATCGCCCGACGTCCCGAGCATCTCCGCGACGAAGAGGTAGGCGGCGTAAGAGGGAAAGACTTTGACTGGGCCGTTGACGTTTTCGACGGGGTACCACATGTCGTACAGGCTGAGGCCGCCGTGGTTGAGCTGAGAGGAGGACTGGAGGGCGAGCGGGCCGCCTTGGTGCGTGAAGAGCTTGGTGACGTTGATAGAGGCGGCGTAGAGGGTGGTGTCGAGCTGGGGCGGATGTGAGAGGAGGCTCAGGATGGGAAGGTAAGTTGGGACGTACCAGCCACATCGCCTGGCCAAAGGTGTCGGAGACATTCGCATGCCCAGAGCAGGACACTGAACTGTATTCGCCTGCGTCGACAGTCATTTCCAGCATCCTCGATGGTTTACCTGGTAGACTGACCGATGTAGAAAGCATCCGGACCCAGTGCTTCGCGCACGGTCTTGATGCGCGGCTGCCAGAGGTCGAGGTATCTGAAGTCGAATGTAAGCGCTTGCTCACCAAGGATCAAGCACCACTCACACAGCCAACCGCGTGTGGTTCACCAAGTTCGGCAGCGTCGCCACCGCCGCACGCTTGGGGTCGCACACCTATGGCAGTCGTTAGCATGTCGTCATCTAACAATCCCCCCATCCACCGTCGCACCGCACGAAAGCAGCACGCCACATCCAAAGCCAAACGAGTCCACTCACACTATACTGATACGTATGCTCGCTGCACGTCTTCACCACACCGCCCTCGTTCGCCCCTGCCGCGAGCGCGCTCGCGCAGTCGAGCTGCCCCTTCGCTTCGGGCGTGTCGTACGGCCACAGCGGGTCCTCCGCGGTCGCGCCGAGCTGGAACATGGGCGACTCAAGCCCGAGGTCGGCGGTGATGTTTTGGGCCATGTTCTATGGGGGGATGATGGTTTAGTGTTGAGGCGAGAAGCGGTCAGCGACGATGAAGAAGATGTTAGCGACGAGAAGAGAAGAGGTCAGCGACGAGAAGAGAAGAGGTCAGCGACGAGAAGAGAAGAGGGGACGTGTAAGAGGAAGGGAGAGGAAGGACATGATGCTGACCTTCCAGATGGCGGTGTAGTTCTCTGGAGTGAAGTTGAGGTAGTGGTCAGGCTCGTTGCCAACTGTAGCGTGCGTTAATCAGACAAGCACTATCGAGCGGATGGGTAGTCTAATCACTCTCGAATGCGAACAGTTGAGGCTCCGGGATGCCTTGCAATGCACCCGCGGCGACCGCCAACGCGCCCTCGGTGTCTAAGTCTTGCAAGTTCTATACGTAGTCAGTTCACGTTCGTTTTCCAAGTATAGCTAATTCTGGACGTACCAAGTTTACGATGATCTTCGTGCCCGCCGGCAGCAGGCTCGTCAATAGCTGGAAGTACTTCGGTCCGATGGTCGTGTTGTACAGCGTTCCTTCATCGTCGTAGTAGTTGTATATCTCGTCCTCCAAGTTGGGGTCCCAATAAGTCGAATCCGCCGTTATCCCTCCGAAGCGTATCTCCGCAGGGACGCCCGTGCGCTGTGCGAGGCCGTCCAGCAAGGAGCGCGTGAGCGTGTTCGGCGTGGAGAGGTTGCCGAGAAAGGTCGTCGTGAACGCAGTCTCGATGCTGAAGCTGCCAAGCGCGCGGTCGAGGGTGTGCGAGGCGTCCGCGGGCAGTAAAGGTGAGCCCTTGAGGATGATGTCGGACTGCGCTGCCAAAGCAGGCGCAAGGAGGGACGCGGCGAACGCGAGGGCGGGGCTCCTCATGGTCGGGGCGGTCTTCATGACGAGGGAAGGGTGCCTGAGATACGGGGAGGGGCTGGCGGCGCAACGCGGCTTATAAGCATTGCGCGAAGGCAGGGTCCGGCGGACCCAGGGCGGACCGCGAAGGTGGAGGGTGGGGTCCCGTGGTCGCGCGTCGGGGCGAGATGTTGTGTTGCACGATGTGATAGCAGGGGGTAGGCGAATTCAGGCCGCTTGATGACTTCATTGCGAGCTTCCGGGGCGCAAATGGGCGGGCTGGGGCTTTGTCGCGATGGTCGGTGAAGGTGATCTTGCTCAGCCAGAACGAGATATGTATCTCAGCCTCGCTGCTGTCGTTCGGGGACGTCTGGACATCTACAGTGAAGAGAGAACATGCCTTTCTTGACTTAATGGTCCACATCTCTGGGCAAAGAAATTGGATAATCGCTTCGATGATCATTCGCATTCATGGTCATGAGGCCGCGGTCGACGAAGCCGGCGTCCGTCGAGGCGACCTCGGACCGTGCTCTATATCCAGCTCTGAGGTTCTGCCGTACGACATACATGTGCTGGACGAAGTGTGCGGCGAACGGTCGAAGCAAAAGGCGCACACGATAAGATGGAAGTTCAGGACAAGAAGGCTTTGGGACCTTCTGAGGATTATCGGTACGGGCCGTCGGACCGACGCCCAACACGGCTTTTGCCGGGAGGTCTCCCACGCCACCGCAAGGCGCTTATTTCCCCTCGCAAGACTGCCTCTTCTCCTACTGTAGCAGAAGACAGGACAAACCTGAGAAAGATGTACCGATTCTAGGGGTTGGTAGCGTATGGAAGGACAGATCTCAGAGCAATCGAGGGCAAATCGGACATTGCCGCAAGCGCACGTGTCAACGATGACAGATTTGGTTCGACCCCGGGGCCTCGCTAGTTGCTTTCGACCTTTGTACTGAAAAAGTCTTAACAGGTGAGGATACTCGCCGTGTCCTCTTGACTAGCAAGCTAAATGTGACGGGTAGATTCTGCCTCACCATACTCGCTGACTCTTGCTCCTTGAGTCCAGCGGTGGTCGAGGATGAGCAGGACAAAGGCTTTGCTTTCAGCGTCGGAGTCCGACACTCGCTTTCACGCACAGGACAACGGCGCAGCTCTCGATCCTCAGGATCACTTGAATGATCTGCTCGAGCTACCTCAAGATATACTACTTCTGGTCTTCTCACTCTTGCACCCTGCGGATTTGGTCCGCGTTCGACGAGTGAGTCGTGATTGCTACTTGTAATTTACTCATTTGAAGTACTCACCATACATACCCCACTTAGACATGTACTGCTTTCAAGGCGCTTGCAAGAGAGCCCTGGGTCTGGAAGGCCGTCACAAAGCGGGTCATTGTCCAGAATGACATGTTCATACCCAAGCACATCCTCGACGAAATGATGCAGGGCAAGAAGTCCGGCAGCGTCCAAATAGACCTACTGGAACGCCTTGCCACAACACCGAACCGCGTCATGTCCGCCATGCGCTCAGAATACGCCGAAACAAACGATTGCGGATTTCCGAAACCTACCTTATGGCCGCGCGAGCAGGTCAAGTATCCAGACTTCGCAGATTTCCGGATACGAGGCGTGAGGCTGTTGCCGGGCGGAAAGTATATGCTGGTCGAGGATCTACGGAACGTGGCGGTGGTCGCTTTGGAAGGTGGAGGCCCAGGTGAAGGTGCAGTGACTCCGAGGATTATTGCGATGCTACAATGCGATGCGAAGGCGCCGCAGCCGGGGTCCAATGGCAGAGTCGCGGATTGGGGGCTTGTGGATGGCTCGACGCTGCGGCTGGTCTTGGCAAAACCTTTGGGGTAATAGATCCTTGATGTCCTAACTTACATTCACTGACGCGCTAGTCGTAGGGAATCATCCGAAATCAACGCATACGACATCGACCTCAGCGCGTCCTCCTCGACTTTCTCCAATTTCGTCCCTGTCGCCAGCAAACGTTTATCGGAACATCTCCATGTGCCGGAAAATAGCGCCCTCTTGCTCGGTACGCGCGTCGTGATCGTCGGTTCGGAGTACGCGTCAATTTGGGACTTCGTGAGCAACGAGTGCGTTCGGTGGCGGCACGGACAAGGATTATCAGCAATGATGGTGAATTCCCCTGCACGTCTTCGGGTTTCCGTCTGAGTAGCTGATTGGCACCTTACAGCGCATTTATACCTTCGGCGATAGTATCGCCATCATCTCCTGCGATTCCAATTCGACAACCGTCTTCTCGCCGCCCTTGCCTCGCCCATTTTTCAGCAAGACGTACGAGGACCTCGAGCCGTGGTTCACTCTCAGTGTGCCCCGTGCTCAAGTATATCACCCACGACGTACTCCGGCAAATCAGCAGTTCAGAATGTACTGGCATTGCCGGAGGATCCGCAATAGACCGGGGAGCTTTCATGCCGCCACCTTCGAGGCGGGCCGCCAACCAGTGCTTCACGATAGACCTCACATCAGGATCCAAACTACTAATGGACACGACCTTCGCGCTTACGACTGGCGTCGGTACCCCGGGCCCTACACGATGGTGCCGTGCGATGGTGGATGGGTGTTTGCAGACGTGCTGGACGGAGTGCACGCTGTAATTCAGTATATGTGGCATGGGCAGGGACAAGAGCAAGGAGGAACGCTAATGCTTGAGTATAGCAGGACATTCAGAACCGATATGCGGTCCTTTGACCCGACGTCGGGGAGG